>JAQJVL010000959.1:210000-306265 GCA_035578905.1 Stictocephala bisonia | reverse complement strand
AGGTAAGTGCCGTCGTTCACAATGTTTAAGGTAAGTGTCTTCGTTCACAATAGTTAAGGTAAGTCTGCATTCACTTTCATGTTTTATTCTAACAACCGTTGTTTGTCATGTAAACATTCAAGATATGCACTTATTTTAACATTGGGCCTACCCATAAAGAAATTCTGTACACAAAAAGGAAATGTTCAAACATTTATACCTCCTGTTTATTGGTTT
The DNA here is from genome assembly GCA_035578905.1 of Stictocephala bisonia. Classification (NCBI taxonomy): domain Eukaryota; kingdom Metazoa; phylum Arthropoda; class Insecta; order Hemiptera; family Membracidae; genus Stictocephala; species Stictocephala bisonia. The sequence continues at coordinate 306,049 of JAQJVL010000959.1, read as the reverse complement.
GTGATATATTTGTTAGTATCGTATGATAAGATGGGGGAGGGGGGCACTATTGCCATGTGGGTTTGTGGATGTTAAATATACATGTACGTTGGTACTGGCCCACCTACCCACTCACACACGTACGGTGGTAATGGCCCATCTACTCACCTATACACGTACGATGCTAATGACCCATCTACCCACTCTTACACCTACAGTGCTAATGAGTGCTAATAATAAATTTGTATATTACATGTATTGAAAAGGATGTTATAATAAATAGCATATCTGGTTTAAGTTTTTGATACGAAAAATGATAAATGTCCTACTCTACTCATAAAATAATTATGAGTAAATTCAAATGTTTTATAAAAAAGACAAACAGATGAAACTATAGGTCTATGTGAAAAGTTTTTTTTTATAGTTTTTATATTTTTTTACTAAATACATTGTTTTTTCAAAAACAACTACTCTGATAAAAATGTCGTAAACAAGATCTGAGCACGTACGTTACATCAAAACATTTTACTACATTATATGTTTGATTTTTGCCTAATGGTGGCTTAAGACTATTAGTAAGACATTTTTTAAGGTGTTGTGTATTTTTATTGCAAAACCATACGAAGTTAATGTAGTAAGATTGGAATATATTTTCTTCTAATGTAATTTTTTTAAGATTCTAGTAAAAAAATAAATAAAATGCAAAATAAGTAAATGTTTGCATCATAATTGCAACAATCTACAACACCCCTTACACTCTCTACCTGTTCAGGTACCTAATCCAATATAACAAATGTCCTTAATTTCCTGTCTCGGGACGAATCTGAGTTTGTAACGCTGTATTAGTTTAAATTGATATATTGACAACGGAGGTTCCAGTTAATGTGATACCAAGTTGGGGTGTACAGCAGAAATATCATGTAATACTGTAATAGTTTAATACTTTATTAAGTTGAAAATTATTTTATTCTATGAATTTTAATAATGCCATGTTATAGCTATAAAAAGTCAACTCCAATATACAGTAGCATTAATTTCCAAAATATCAAATATAACATGCAAATAATAATCTATAGTACAAAAACTGAGACACATTTGTTTAATTAATTGACCAATAAAACAAGAGATTAACGGTTCTTGATGCATAAATACATTACTAAATAATTAAATTACCAATTAATAATATATAAATATAAAAGAAGCATTAATTATCAACTAGCAACTATTCAATAATAACATAAATTATAAATGCAATAACAATGAAATAACAATTAACTATAAATACATAAAATGAACAATAACATTTATAGAAGTAAAAAACCCGAAACAATACTTTTAGGATTAATCACTCCGGAGCTAAATAAAAGAGAAACATGACATATTAAGAAACACATTTCATAGATCAAAGTTTTATTACATTTCGATTGAATTTCACTTAATTTGTAATTGAAAACAAATTTCTTTAGAATAGAATGTGAATTTCTTTAGAATAGCTATTGAAAGTTGTGGATATGAGATTAGCAGAGGAAAAATAAACCAAAAAATAAACCAGGACGGGGAACGGCAAAGTCCAGCCGAGCCAACAGGACACTGTCGTCTGTTGTCGTATGTCGTAAGTCGTATGTCGTCCAGCATTCCATTCATTACTTGTAGAAATAAGATTCTTGACGGTATGTATTTTTTGTGATGGTGTTCATTACTGATTTATTTTAAATAGCTACACATCACATAGTTTTTTAAAAATGTTTTTTATGTTATATTTCGGCTATACAGTCGTAAGCCGTTTTCAAACATTTAACAATATAAATAGTTTTTAATAGAATATAAATTAATTAAAAGATCATATGTTTTTTAAAATATTTAACAGATGATTTGATCAATAAAAATAGTTGAATATATACTATGTAAATTTTGATAAAAATTGTTTAGTCACTTATTAATTTTGAATTTTATTTAATACATCTGATTTAATAATAGGCAGGTATATTGAGCATAAGGTGGCACTAGGTTGTGAAATGCAGCTTTCTACAGCCATACATGCTGCTTCTTTTATTATTCTTTCTTTCCATTTACTTTCTTTATATACAATACTTACTGGTGTCCATTGCACCTTATGCTCTTCCACCAAAACATGATCTAAAAGTTTAGAATAGTTTTCCAATTGATTTTTTATGCAGTTTTTATGTTCTTGTATTCTCTTTTTTAATGGTCGAGATGTTTGTCCAAAATAATTTAAATCACATTGACAAGGAATTTTGTAAGCAATATTTTTGGTTTCTTGATTTTGATTGTATAGTTTAACTTTTCTTCGTAAATTTCCAATTTTTGATTTTGTAACAAATGAAGTTCTAATATTACATTTTTTTTATTCTTCTGATTTTTTCTGATTTCCCTTTGATATAATGTATAACAATTGTTGTTAAAGGTTTTGATTCTGTATTATCTTTAATTTTATTACTTAAAAGTTTTTGTTTGGTTTTTTGATAGGATTTGTTTATGACTTTTAGTGGATAGTCATTGTTTTTTAATTCTTGATACATCAGTTTATTTCTTGGTCCAGTCCTTCTTCTGTTGATGAAATTTTGAATGCTCTGGTGAATAGTCCTTGTGCAGTTGCATGTTTAACGTGATGTGGGGTCTTTGAATGGAAATTTAGAAATAGTCCAGTATGTGTCTTTTTTCTGATTAAAAAAAACTATGTGATGTGTAGCTATTTAAAATAAATCAGAAGAAATAAGATGAGATAGTGACCTTACGTCTTTTAGCCAGTGTCTCGACACAGAAGATGTTATTTAATTCGGAAAAGGAATTCAATGTTATAGTGGCCAAATTTTTTGAAATATAACTTTTTGACCAGCTTTTGCTAAGGGATGAAACAAAATTTAACAATACTGAAAATTATCAATATTTATTCATTTCAATTTTGTTTCTTAATAGTTGTTAATTTATCAATTACTCTTAAGATTTTGATCGTCAATTTTGAAGAGGATATGGACTTTGAATCGTATGATAAGTATTGATGTGTCTTCCCTACATACCAACGCTAACAATATTTATTTTCGAATGTGATTTTCATTAATAGCCAATGATAAATTAATAGCAGGTTATATTTTTATATGTACAAACAGTGTTACATAGCAATAAAAACATCACCGTGGCCCAACAATTAATTAAAACTGTAAAATAATACCACGTAAAATATACACTCAAAAATTTACCAATATTTTATGGTTAGTAAAATCTTGAATATACTAATTGAATACAAAAGTTTTCTTTAAGACGTTTTTTAACGTTTGACAGATGTTGCGAAACACCGGATATGTAAGCGACGTAATTTTTGACTACCTTAATAACCACATTTCTGACTGACATGAATCATTTAACATTGAACGTATACAATTATTTTTATAGTTTTATTCTTAGAAAATGGAATTCAATTTTAATCATAAAATATTTAATTACAAATAACCATACATATAATTTATGGTTTAACTATACATCTATGGTCAGAATCATGTTTTGTGTGTTTTCGTGATAGTGCACGTAATCCTAAACTAATTTAAGAAGCATTTACTATCCTTCAGCCCAAAACATGCATTAATAAAGTCATGATACTAAAATTTAGAACTATGATTTTATGTAGTAAAATTAATATTCTTGATATAAATATAAACGGATAGAGCTATAAATTACTGATGTTCTGTAAATAGATGTCCTCTAAATTTTAAAATGAATTTATATGCAACATTGATTATTCATGCAAAAGAGCTGCATTTAATAATTTGGGTAATTTTCGGCATCTTTGTGCTTAGGATATTAGCTTACTGTCTCCTGGATGCTACGCAAGTTAAAACTTTGGATAGTAGCTGAATGTATCCTGGATGCTACGCAAGTTAGAACTTTGGATAGTAGCTGAATGTATCCTGTATGCTACGCAAGTTAGAACTTTGGATAGTAGCTGAATACATCCTGGATGCTACGCAAGTTAAAACTTTGGATAGTAGCTGAATGTATCCTGGATGCTACGCAAGTTAGAACTTTGGATAGTAGCTGACTGTCTCCTGGATGCTACGCAAGTTAGAACTTTGATATAGTACCTGACTGTCTCCTGGATGCTACGCAAGTTACAACTTTGTATAGTACCTGGCTGTCTCCTGAATGCTACGCAAGTTAGAACGTTGTATAGTAGCTGACTGTCTCCTGGATGCTACGCAAGTTAGAACTTTGGATAGTCGCTGACTGTCTCTTGGATGCTACGCAAGTTCGACCTTTGGGTCTTATTTGAATATTCGTAGTTAGTCGTGCCAAATTCAACAGCCCGCACCAACACCTTAAAATTGTAATGTCGGTTTTATTTTCTTGGAACATTTGGTCATATAGTAATCAAGTCAGTAATTGTTTGAATTCAATAAATTTTAGGGGGAAAAGGGATTGTTTCTCATATTCCTTAGGCAGATTCAACAAATTACAATAAAATAATGTTTAAATTATAAGTAATAACAATAATTTATTGTAATGCAAGTTTAATTTGGCTTCCCAATCAATTAGGTTTCATTCTTATTTTGAATACAGTTTTTGTTGTTGTTGAAGAAATATCATTTGGTTTCAATTTTATTTTGTTAAATATTGGTAATTTTGTATGTTTTTATAATAATCTTACCAAATAAATAAATTAATTCAACAAGAAATACCTGCACGATTTTTCATAACATCCTTTTGTATAAGTTATTAAAATAATATAATTTTTGTAAAATAAATCGAGGAATCGTTTCGTTCCCAACTAAACTGGAAAATATGTTATCGTCCATTCTAAAGGTGGGCTTAGAAACGTATCCTTCTTTCCCTTAAAGAATCTGACTGTTTTATGTACATTTGTATTTGATGCTAATCTATTTCACAGTTTTGGAAAAAAACATGTTAGATAAAATTATGATAGATGGATATTTATAGAATGTTTATCAATAAACTGAATACTAAGTTGGTTGGTTACTTAGCCTACACGTACGTCTTTATAGTGGAATCAACAGCTAAAAGGAGCTGCTGGACCTACAAAGAAAACCCCTTATTGGTTTATTCAGAAATTTACTGTGGGACAATGCCTTTGTCTTCTAATAATGGTACACCTAACCCACCCTGGCAGTCACAAATCCGATTTAAACAAGGCTACTTCGACCTAAGCTTCTTACCTCCTAAACACTTACGCCAAGTTCCAGACATAACCGTTAAAATGTGTTGTACTTTTATTTATACTGTTCAGCCGTGTTAAACTAACTTATTAACATGTTAGGTTTAATATTTCCACACTAATATAGGTCCAATTTAAATAAACAAGAAATACATTTCAACAACAATGGTAATGATGATCCATAATTTATTTTCACAACAATGAAATTAGTACCAAATACAAATTTACATAAAACAGTCGAATATCTCTCAGATGTTCTAAGGGGAAGAAGGATTCGTTTCTTAGTCTATATCTTTAGAATGGATGATAGTATATTTTTTAATTTAGTTAGGGACAAAACGATTTCTCAAATTATTTTACAAACATTTCTTTTACAACAGAAAAACAAAAATCAATAGATTCAAAATGTCCATTTTAAGTCTCTGTAAGCACAACCACAAGTTACATAAATAACATATTAAAGAAATAAGTATTATATAGTAAAACAGTGTTAAAAATAAGCTAAAGAATGAATATTTGAGGTTTAAATAAAGAACTAAATTCACAACTGGATGTGTAATGTATGGAAGAATGTTTGAAATACTGAAACAAACTAAAATATTGGAGAAAATAATAGCAAATAGGAAATCCACTAAAATAATATTAAATTATACTATCTCAAAGTGGGTTAGTAAAGTAATAACTGAACACAATTTATTCAAGATATAAAATGTTATAATTTAAGGTCATAAAGTGAACATAGATTACTGGAACCAAAACTGCTTCAAACACTAGAACAATTGAACTTCTAGCATGTTAAGCATGCCTTGATGTGCCATTTTCATTCTTTGAGGATACAAAAATGGCCATGTACAAGGTTTATTTATAGTTAGATCCATTTTATAAAACGTATGTATTTATTTAAAATTATATGAGCAGCTACATTGGTCGTTATTTATTACGATGAGAATATTTAATTGTACCTAACTTTGAAATAGTTACAGGTTTACCTTAAATTTTAATTAACATTAATACTTGTTAATGGAAAGGAAGAAATTCATTTTTTTATTAATCTCCTTACAAATAGGGGTTTCCAAAGCTCCATTTAAGTTTCCATAAGAAATTCACATGTTACAGGGGTTTGAAATAAAAAAGAAAACTGTAGAATTACTTTTGTCTAAATATACAACGTTTTAAAAATGTATCCTTTAACGCATTATATGTATGCTGTAATGTTCCTGTTTTTTAAAGCAATATTTATTTCAATTAATATCTTAAAATGTTTAATATAAAGATAAATAAACAGAAACATTAAAGAAATCAATATAAAAATACACTAAACTTTTTTTAGCAGATTAAATAATATTTATAATATATAGCAGGTATAATAATATTTAGAAATACTTTAATTTAAAATTAGTAGTAATAATCCTGCAATTTGGTTGGTAGTGTAGGAGCTTAAAGGTTCTCAGTTTGATCCCAATCAGAGTCAAAACAAATTTTGAAAGAGATCTGTCAATTGTCATTGACAGAGTAGTCATTTGTCATTGACAGAGTAGTCAATTGTCATTGACAGAGTAGTCATTTGTCATTGACAGAGTAGTCATTTGTTATTGACAGAGTAGTCATTTGTCATTGACAGAGTAGTCATTTGTCATTAACAGAGTAGTCATTTGTTATTGACAGAGTAGTCATTTTTTATTGACAGAGTAGTCATATGTCATTAACAGAGTAGTCATTTGTTATAGACAGAGTAATCATTTGTCATTGACAGAGTATTCATTTGTCATTGACAGAGTAATCATTTGTCATTGACAGAGTAGTCATTTGTCATTGACAAAGTAATTATTTGTCATTGACAGCGTAATCATTTGTCATTGGACTACTATTTGTCATTAATGACACTTTCTAAGGTCATTAATGACGTTCCCAATTCATATTCACCCCTATCTTGACGATAACCACCTAAATAATAAATAAATAATCTTTTTAATTTAAATAATAGCGTAGTGAGGAATTACCAAATGGAAAACCACAGTTACTAAATAGTAATGATGATCTATCATTTATTTCCGCAACAATGAAATAAATTAGTACCAAAAACAAATTTACATAAAACGATCGAATGTCTGTCTAATTTTCTAAGGAAAAGAAGAATTAAATAAGCAAAGTTACTATTTAAGCACAGTTACTATTTAACTACAGTTACTATTTAACCACAGTTACTATTTAAAAACAGTTACTATATAACCACAGTTACTTTTTAATCGCAGTTACTATTTAAGCGCAGTTACTATTTAATCACAGTTACTATTTAACCGCAGTTACTATTTAACCACAGTTACTATTTAAAAACAGTTACTATATAACCACAGTTACTTTTTAACCACAGTTACTATTTAAGCACAGTTAGTATTTAAGCACAGTTAGTATTTAAGCACAGTTACTATTTAACCACAGTTACTATTTAAGCACAGTTACTATTTAAGCACAGTTACTATTTAACCACAGTTACTATTCAAGCACAGTTACTATTTAAGCACAGTTACTATTTAACCACAGTTACTATTTAACCACAGTTACTATTTAAGCACAGTTACTATTTAAGCACAGTTACTATTTAACCGTAGTCACTATTTATCCACAGTTACATTTTAAGCACAGTTACTATTTAACCGCAGTCACTATTTAAGCACAGTTTTTATTTAATAGACACGGTGTTGTTCCAGAGGGATGTCCAACTTCCCTCCCAGCTAAATGTGAAAGATAGGCGTACCACCCGATATTAACAATGTTTGTTAACTATTCAATTATGGTCTCTTGAACATGAATCCATAGGCATTTTTCCTGAAAATATCCAGGAAATGTTTACACTAAAATGACTTACATTATTTAAATAATGCGGTGTTTCCTCGTAATCATGACGGTGACGTCAATTTATTCCTACGACAAATAAGATATAAATATTTCACATAATAGTTAGAATAGTGTAGGTTGATTATACTCGTATTATGTTTGGTTAGTTATTTATTATTGTGGCGATCGCATTCAATCTGTTAATACTAGGTAACTAAATGACGAACCAAATTTTTGTTGAATATCTCTATTTTTATATATCATATGAAGAATATTCATATTGATAAGAAAAAAACTATATAATCTTGCAATATATTTAGTTTTTGTGTAAGATATTTTTGTTCTTAATTTTTTTTCAATAATTGAAATTTCCGAAAAAAATCCTAAGAATTCATTATTTTGGGAATAATATTGACTAGTTACAAAATTCTAAAAAATTGGGTGGCTCCCCTGTATTTAATTACACAATTACCTGTATATGTAAAATGATTCAGTAATACACTAGAGTTAACATACTATTAAACCATTATTACCTTGTCAAAATAAAATAATTAATATTGTTGTGAACTTGATTGTAAAAAAATTGTTTAGAATTATTTTACGAATCTCAACTAAGTACTGTAAGTCATGCTTATTGTAAGCATAATATTTATTGTAATATCTTATTGGCCATTTAAACTGCCTATTTGTAATAGTTTTCACCGCATCATCTCATAAACAAAGAAATAGTTGATAAATGTGTCTGCAAAGACAGGTGTGATGGTATAATTTTATTTTCCAGGCCATTCCCTAGGCACCTATTCTGGAGGCTGTGAAATGAAATGAAAAACGACTTTGTTTCTACATGCGGTGAAGTTAAGGCTGCAAAAGCCTACTCAGCCCTCTCTACCACTTAACCTCAAAAGTGACAGTAAGTGAATGTTACAAGTTGTTACAAGAATTGTTAAATTTTGTGACGTTTTATTTGAACTAATTTTATACTGTATATTTTTGCATTGCAGTTTTGGTAACATTGATATATATTTAAACATTTCCAGGAGAATAGTAAGGACAATATACAAGTTTTACAATATTAAATTTTCTTAGATGCATTTTCATCTGCTTAGGTGAAGATTAATTTAGGTGATAATTAATGATAAATTAATTTATAATTTACCAAACGTAATACATTTTTAGATTTCTACTTAACTGAATTAAACAGTAAATCTTAAGTAGTGTCTCTAATCTTACAATCAAACAAAATCAGGTACCACAGCTTCAAAATGAAAAAAATAGCGTTTTACAAATAGAGAATAATTTCTCACAATTTAACACGGGCGTTCTTAGTTCATTTTATAAAAAACAGTACGAGATTTCAAATTGCGTTGCGATCAAACTCATTCATAAAAGAAGAACTTTTCATGTAAGAAGAAGCAAACATCAATGTTCTCTATATGCCATTATAAATGCAACACCACGTTTTATAAACAAGAACTTAATGTACATCAGGAACTCTGGGACATGAACGTCATGGGTAAACAAACTAGATTTTAATTTAAGTATATTGTTCATGAAGAAATGGGAAGAAAACTCACTAAGGAGGAAAATAGAAGTAGATTAACGTTGTCTTCTGTAGAAATGCTGAATACATTCTTTGCATATAAACAAGGTTCCATGTAGCTTATATTATTTTTTCTAGGGATTTTGCTCTTTTATAGGTATTCGTAACTATTCTTTTACTATACTTTAAGTACACTTTTTACTATGGTAAGTTTTGCTGCAAGTATAAAAACCTATCAAATACTTAAATCGAGATGATGTCAGGTAAAAATAAACAATGCATTTCGTGTAATGTATAGCAATATCTTGCTAAGGGCTTTGTGTCTCTGTCTTTGTATGTTTTATTTCCATAATACAAAAGTGTTAGCATTTATATCAGGTATATTAAGGTTTAAAATTCTAAATATGTCAAGTCTATAGTTATAATTATGAGACTTTAGCTTAAAAAGATATATAACTTTAGATTTAAAAATGTAGGATATACAGAACTTTAATATTTAATGAGATTATAAAACATTTTGAGGTTAAATTCGTTCATTACTAATTATTAAGACGACAATCGTTAAGATAGTGTTTAGTGAGTGATAATGAAAGGGTCAAGTCATTGTTACTAATGTTGATTTTTCTTTAGAAAGAGTAATTTATTAATAGCCCAATAGCTAGGACTACTTAAGGACGTACATCTTCACGTGGCATGAGAACCATTAACTGATGGTCTGATTTTCAGTTCACTGATAAACCTGACACTTTCTTTCTACACGATATCCTTACCCTGACTGCCACTCAACACGGACACCCCTAACTTCTCTAGCAGTGCCCCTTCAATGGCTACATTGAATGGACAACTAGTCAATAGTATTGTGCTTCATCAAATAGTAACAAGGCAATACGGTATATATTTGGAATCTACTTAGAACAACCATTCTATAAAAAATTAGTAATTATAATTTTTTTTGCCATAGTAATCGGCATGAGCTAAGGAAATAGCTGTTTAAATATTTGAATAGATAAAAAAAAAACTATTTCCATACTACGATGTTAGGGATTTAAAATAACATATCATGAAGGAGCGTCAGTAACGCCTGAGTAACACTTGCATAATAACTGTGTTTATCATTAAATGTTTAGACATTTGGTAGTAAACAAAAATATTCGATTTGAAAAGTAATAAACCACTTAATATAATACTTACTTAATTTCTGAAGAACACATTTAAAAGTTTAAACATGGCTTGGCTGCCTAACTGAAACTTACTGAATAATAAACATTTAATTAATTGTTAAAGCACTCTGCTTTACGGGTTTTTGTTTATTATTTTTTTCTCTCTCACGAATTTGCTTTGGTTGTGAAAATATAGCTAGTGTTTGGATATTGATATTTTTCACAGAACGTTTGACTCTGTGACTGAGACAAAATTACATAATAAACTAGCCCAAAAATTAGTAACGATATTTTATTTATTTTATTAAGTAGATAGCTTCTGTGTAATGCAAAAAACTAGGCCTTTTGATAGCTTGATAATTTCAATACCTGTTCAGTTTACGAAGCAATTAATGACATTATTTGAACAAATTCTATTTCTAAAATAATAATAATGTTAGTAGATTTTAACAATAAAATAAAGTTTTATAATTAGTGTAGTATCAGTAGAAAATACAAAAAAAGTGAACACAACTTTACATTAATACAAATACAAGAATGAATAAATATTGAGGGGTGATGGATTTAGGTAGATTATATTTTTCACCCTCAGATCAGAGGGATTAACAAAGGAATGAATTTCCCTCTATTTTAACATTTATCAAGGGAATATTAATTTACAAAATAATTAATTTAACATCACACAACACTCATTTGTTATAATATTTAATTAAATATACTAAGTACAACTAGTGTTATTTAATTCAGTATTATGAATGGTTTTATGTAAACAACGTTTTAACTCGTTTATTAATTAGCATAATATGTCGATAGCTATAAGACCAAGCTATCTTCACTCAACAAAATAAGTACAAAATATTGTAGAAAGATTTACAAAGTAATTATTTTTAGGCATTTTGTATTTATCGAACAATACATTTGTGTTGCGTAGCGTATAATTATTTTGTATTTCTACAAAACGCCTAAATGATAATTAAGAAAGAATACTGCACTTATATTTGTACTTTTATTATAATAATATGTCCATTGTGGTAGATTTAAATAAATATTTATAATGCACATAAATACATTTAAAATAGTTACTTCACTCTATCTGTTCATTGCAACTGTTAACAATAAATAAAAACTAAACGCTAATATTTATTTTGGAATATTATCAGTTCACTCAATTATATTTAACATTCAGTCAGTCTAGATCACTAATTTTAAAATTCTTTTCACCTTTTAACAGGTTCTAAAAACAATAGGTGGAATGAATCAACGTGACACCCAAGGACCCACTCCATTCCTCAGCTGTCTCTCCATTGGAATAAGATTTAAGGGAACACTGTATTCCACTTTACCTGTCTTTCCACACATGCTGTGCAAACATCTGGGACTTTATTGTGTGTAAAATTATGGAATATATATTAGTACGTTTGAGAGAGATCATGTTCGTAATCGTATCAATAAGTGGAGAAAATTAATGCCATGAGGGACATTTCCAAGGTTCGAATCCACAACAGAGCTAACGGTCGGTACTTCACTTCTTGAATAAAGTCCCACAGGCCCATGTGAAACGAACGTGAAGTTTTAAGCTAAAAATAAAAAAAGCACAAACAAAATAATTAACCGTTAACTGGTATCGTGGGGTCTTTTGAGGCCATATCACATGTATTTTTTACTATTTTGTGATAAATTTTACTGACAGATTTTCTTTGTTTCTGGTATTATTATATCTCAGTTGTTTCTGGCATTGTTATTGGACAGTTAAAAATGCTTATTAAAACTATAACAAAGGAAAGTTTTTTTTAACCTTTGTGGTCCCAAAAGACCCCACGATACCAGTTTAGTTTTTTCACATTAAGAGGTTATCTAAATGATAGTGATATTAATGAAATGTTATTGGTCAGTAATGTTATTAGTGAAGCAGATAATATAGATCTGTACTCTAGTGATCAAGGACCCAGTGGAGGACCACACTTTATAGAAGATGACACTGACATCTCTGACGCTCCAAGTGAATTTAGTGCCCATGATAATGGTACTGAATTCGAACTTGATTCTAGTGATGATAATATGCAGGCAGTGAACAATTGCTCCTCCTGCTTCATGGGAAAAGGAAAAGATGCTTGTGTTGCCCAAGAGATAATGGCAAAAAAGTGAGCACTCTGTGCCAAAACTGTACCAAACCAGCTTGTAAAGATGCCCCTACCAGGCATCTTTACTCTTTTCTGATTGCTCCTAATGGTAATTAACTTTTAATAATATCTTAAGCCAAATATAATATTTATAAACCAGTCCCTTGACAAACATTCTTGTCAATTATTTTCACTGGTACGCAATATGTATTTAATTGTTTCAGGCATTGACCAGTGACTATACGGAACGCAATTGAAGTGGAGTTTATTAGGAGAACTCAATATTTAAATGTAATTATAATTTTCAAAGTGACAAGATTTTGTATATTGTAATTGAAAAACATTAAAAATAGTTAAAAAAATTAATATTATATGTAACTTTGTGATTTACATTCTAGGAAATAAAATAAAATAATTTTAAATTAATTTGAATAACATTTATTATTTTTACACCACTTTATAATATGGGGGAGGGTCTGTTGAGACCCAACAATATCAGCTAAGGTTGTATATTTCACGGTAACAGCCAAGGGCTAAGTAATGAGAAACTAAACAATGAAGTCAATTAAGTTACTGGTTATCTGCTTAATAATGCGCCAAATTATAAAAACTTTAATTAATGAATTTATACTGTACTAGTACGTTGCTACTGATAAATCAAAGCCGAATTAAATATAAGAAAATTATTTATTTGAAATTATCAACAATCTAAAATGAATTTTCCTTTTTATTCTTACAAAAAAAAAAAAAAATCAGTTGTTTTATTTTTCTTACACTTGAACGATTAACAAGTAAAATAGTATTTTTCCAATAATTACAATAAATCATATTTTTAGTTGGTTAAAAACAGATACATTTCATCACATTTATAATGATGTTTTTGTCATTTACTACATTTATTACGTATTCAGTACTTTGGTTTACTGATGTGATGTGGTACAGGTCTATTGAGCTTCGAACCCCTGGGGCTGGTACACACTGTGAGTACAGCGTTCCCATGGCAATTATGAAGTACATGTAACACAATGGACAGGTCACAAGCTTTATGTTTGTGACGTACAGATCATTGAACATGTTACATTGGGAATATGTAATACTGTATGAACAAATAAATGAATATAGTAAATACATAACAGCCTATAATATTATACGGGGTGTTCGAAAAGTCCAAGGGTGGTTAAATATTGTTTAGACCGTTACAGATAAAGGTACAAAACTTTGCACATTGCTGCTGGACATGAAAAGCTATTTTACCATGTATTCAGTGATCCACTACCTTCGTAGGGGGACGGCCCATTAGGAGTCGGAAAACAATCTTAAATCTAAGCATATACATACCATTTTAAAGGTCTTAGCTAGTAGAATATCATAACACAAATTAAACCTCAAAAGGTTAATCCTAAACAAAATGGCGGCGCTCGAAAGTTTCAATACTGTTCTTATGTGCAAGTTAAGAATGGCTTAATTTTTTTGTAACCATATCAGATGAAGCTACAAAACTTCACACATGATTACTTTACACAAACACATACCTTAAGATGTATTCAGTGTCCTGTTATTCTTCTATGGGAACGGTCCATGAGGAGTCAGTAGAAACGTTTTAGTGTAAGCATGGGTTGATATGCATATCATATTAAAGAGCTAGTCAAGTATAGCAGGATGTCGCAAACCGCACTTCAAAAGCTTTATCCGTCATAAAATGGTGGTGGTTTAAAATCTTGCACATAACATCATTATTTAAACTTTCGAGCGCCCCCATTTTGTTTAAGATTAACCTTTTAAGGTATAATTTGCGGTATATAGTTCTACTAGCTAAGACAATTAAAATGGTATGTATATCGACCTATGCTTACATTTAAGCTCTTCTTCCGACTCCTAGTGCTCCCCCCCCCCTCCGAAGGTAGTGGATCACTGAATATATGGTAAAATAGCTTTTTATGTCCAGTAGCAATGTGCAAATCTTTGTACGAGTACCTTTATCTGTAACGGTCTAAACAATATTCAACAGCCCTCGGACTTTTTGAACACCCAGTATAATTAAAATCATTAATAAAACGATTGAATGAAAACACTATTTAGTGGTATAAAAATTAGAATAATATAAATTTTGGTTCTATATTTATTCATAACATTTTATTGTTATGAGAATTATTATTATTTTAGCTATATACATTTAATATAAACAAATCATTTCAATAAATACACAAAGATCCATGTTTTAATAGTGTAACTCATTTTCAAAGTTTAACAGTTCGAAAATATATGAAACTAAACAATTATATACATGTATTCATAAAAACTTGAAAATCAATTACACCTCTTGAATAGATTATTTTAGGACTTTAATCTTAAATAATGGAAAATATAACGGTTGATGTAGATTCAATAATATATTATTAATTAATCCACTCATAAATATTAAACCAGTTACATAAATAATATATGCAATGAAAACATATAACAAGGATTTATAGGCCAAATAAAAATACTTACACTAAACTTGTATTTAGGCTTCCTAAGTGTATTACCATACAATATTACTCAATTACCTATGTACACAATTGATTTATGTATTGGTCCTTTTCTTCACATTTCTTTGAAACAGTTGACTTGTACGTAATAAAATAATTTAAAGACTGAGACAAATATATATTCATACAGCAATCTTCGAATTTATAATGACATATCAAGAAGTATCTTTAGAAATAAATGAGGCATATTTTTAGATAAAGATATCCTCATAGGAATATAGATAGAATTTGGAATAGGACATATCGAACCCATACTTGCTGGATATTTTAAAATATATTAGTACATGAGAAATATTCTCAACAAATGCACAAGAGGTTCAAAATTTTACAGAAATATATATTTGTTTCATTGTTGCATTACGTCGGATATAATAATAATAATAATAATAATAATAATAATAATAATAATAATAATAATAATAATAATAATAATAATAATAATAATAATAATAATAATAATAATAATAATAATAATAATAATAATAATAATAGTAATAATAAAGGAATTACCAAACAAAAAGAAAATACTATCATAAGCATATTAGGATCACATCTTGGATCAGTGGATAAGGCTTCGGAAGGCATAGGGTAAGTTCAAAGTCCCAAACCAAACTAACGGTAGTACTTCACTCATTGAATATATTCCACGCACAGGCCTGCAGGTTAGTTTGATTAAGAAACGGACATTTTAATTTTAAAATAAAAAACAAAGGTCAAAGTCTTCCCAATTCTCAAATTTCTATTAAATAGGTTATATTCATTACAAAATGCAGAAATAAGAGTACGGTAACTTCTTGTGTTGTAAACTATAAATAGATATAAACAAGAGGTAGCCTACATCATACTGTGACTAAGTAGGTAGCCTACATCACACTGTGACTAAGTAGGTAGCCTACATCATACTGTGACTAAGTAGGTAGCCTACATCACATTGTGACTAAGTAGGTAGCCTACATCACACTGCGACTAAGTAGGTAGCCTACATCGCACTGTGACTAAGTAGGTAGCCTACATCACACTGTGACTAAGTATGTAGCCTACAACACATTGTGACTAAGTAGGTAGCCTACATCGCACTCTGACTAAGTAGGTAGCCTACATCACACTGTGACTAAGTAGGTAGTCTACATCACACTGTGACTAAGTAGGTAGCCTACATCACATTGTGACTAAGTAGGTAGCCTACATCACACTGTGACTAAGTAGGTAGCCTACATCATACTGTGACTAATTAGGTAGCCTACATCACACTGTGACTAAGTAGGTAGCCTACATCACACTATGACTAAGTAGGTAGCCTACATCACATTGTGACTAAGTAGGTAGCCTACATCACAATGTGACTAAGTAGGTAGCCTACATAATACTCTGACTAAGTAGGTAGCCTACATCACATTGTGACTAAGTAGGTAGCCTACATCACACTATGACTAAGTAGGTAGCCTACATCACACTGTGACTAAGTAGGTAGCCTACATCATACAGTGACTAATTAGGTAGCCTACATCACATTGTGACTAAGTAGGTAGCCTACATCACACTGTGACTAAGTAGGTAGCCTACATCACACTGTGACTAAGTAGGTAGCCTACATCACACTGTGACTAAGTAGGTAGCCTACATAACATTGTGACTGAATAGGAAGCCTACATCACACTGTGACTAAGTAGGTAGCCTACATCAGATTGTGACTAAGTAGGTAGCCTACATCACACTGTGACTAAGTAGGTAGCCTACATCACATTGTGACTAAGTAGGTAGCCTACATCACACTGTGACTAAGTAGGTAGCCTACATCATACTCTGACTAAGTAGGTAGCCTACATCACATTGTGACTAAGTAGGTAGCCTACATCACACTGTGACTAAGTAGGTAGTCTACATCACACTGTGACTAAGTAGGTAGTCTACATCACACTTTGACTAAGTAGGTAGCCTACATCACACTGTGACTAATTAGGTTGCATTCTGTATCTTGACTGATGGAAGCCACCGACCCAATATTGGTAGCTGTGTAATTAGAGATTACATCAAACCAATATGTCGTTAAAGTGATTGATGATGCAACATATGTAACTGGACGTCGGCGGTGAAGGATGTGTGGTGATTAGACATACATCCTGCAGACAGACATACTGTGACTAAGTAGGTAGTCTACAGCACACTGTGACTAAGTAGGTAGTCTACATCACACTGTGACTAAGTAGGTAGTCTACATCACACTTTGACTAAGTAGGTAGCCTACATTACACTGTGACTAATTAGGTTGCATTCTGTATCTTGACTGATGGAAGCCACCAACCCGATATTGGTAGCTGTGTAATTAGAGATTACATCAAATCAATGTGTCGTTAAAGTGATTGATGAGGCAACATATGTAACTGGACATCGGTGGTGAAGGATGTGTGGTGATTAGACATACATCCTGCAGACAGACATACTGTTACTAAGTAGGTTGCATTCTGTATCTTGACCGATGGAAGCACCGACCCCATATTGGTAGCTGTGTAATTAGAGATTACATCAAATCAATGTGTCGTTAAAGTGATTGATGAGGCAACATATGTAACTGGACGTCGGCGCTGAAGGATGTGTGGTGATTAGACATACATCCTGCAGACAGACATTCTATGACTAAGTAGGTTGCATTCTGTATCTTGACTGATGGAAGCCACCGACTCCATATTGGTAGCTGTCTAATTAGAGATTACATCAAATCAATGTGTCGTTAAAGTGATTGATGAGGCAACATATGTAACTGGACGTCGGCGGTGAAGGATGTGTGGTGATTAGACATACATCCTGCAGACAGACATTCTGTGACTAAGTAGGTTGCATTCTATATCTTGACTGATGGAAGCCACCGACCCCATATTGGTAGCTGTGTAATTAGAGATTACATCAAATCAATGTGTCGTTAAAGTGATTGATGAGGCAACATATGTAACTGGACGTCGGCGGTAAAGGATGTGTGGCGATTAGACATACATCCTGCAGACAGACATACTGTAACTAAGTAGGTTGCATTCTATATCTTGAGTGATGGAAGCCACCGTCCCCATATTGGTAGCCGTGTAATTAGAGATTACATCAAATCAATGTGCCGTTAAAGTGATTGATGAGGCAACATATGTAACTGGACGTCGGCGGTGACATACGGTTGGTGACTAGATACGTCCTAGCAGATATATATATATATATAACATGCCAATAATAGAACCGTAACTTTTATCTGAGAAAAAAATATAATTTAAAGTTGAACGTCGTGAGTGATATTGATAAAGAAATGTATTTGGATTCTTAATTGTATACATTAGCAATGTATTGTACGTACAAAGGTATCAAACATAAACTATTTTTATACAAATGTACTTTATTAGATCAACATTGGTTTTAGGCAATATTTATTTTCATATTATTCTAAGAGAGTATGTGCTTTATTTCAGATCTATTTTATTATTTCTGTCTTATGTATGAATTAAAAAGTATTCAATTTATTTAACTTTTTATGCTATTAATGCACGTTTTCTTATAATAGTGACATAGTACTGGTTTACACATTCTTTCATATGTTTTGACTTTAATATTTCCCCCAACAAGATACAGTGACAGTTTTTTTTTTATTTCTCAGACGCATTTTTATATTCTTAGTTTTAGTATGACATTCAGTTTGGAAGAAACGTCCCGGAACAGATTATTAATTTCTGAACAATTAGAGACATAGCAATAAAACTTGGCACATCAATACCGCACCTATTAATCTACTTTTTGATGTACCTACAGTTTTTCTGTCATATAAGGGGAATAGCCTGCAAGGAGAAATGAGATCATAGGTCAAGTAGTACAGCAAATTAAAGGTCAATAGTAGTAAAACATAAAACCATAAATCCACAATTCCGACCTCAAAAGATTCACTATTTAAAAAATGGCGCTGGTGTAGTTTTAAAAAGATACAATAAAAGTCCTGTTTTAGTCGGTCTATTAGTCTCTTCTTGGCAAAGTTAAAATTTGTAAATGCCTACTGGACTTAAGAAATTGTTTTATTGGTTATTTGGTGACTCTTCACTTCCAGTGGATGATGGTCCATGAGGAGGTCGACATAAATATTAATACTAGTATAGGTCAAGATGTAGATAATTTTAAAGGGGTTGTCTAGCACAGATGAATACAACAAACAGCAATTAAAAAGGTTGATCCAAAAAAATGGCAGATGTTCAAAGATTCTTGGTTGTAGTAAGACACTGCATTAGTGGCACAATTCAAGTGCACTACCAAATCAAAGAAAAAATGCTGCATTATACCTGTCGCATAAGTGTACATTATAAATATAGCCATGAAATGGGTTAGCAATATGAACATTTTTAAACAATGGCTTGATACATTCATTTTAGAAAAATTAAATTATTAGAAAAAATACTTGCAACAGAAAATTATTTAAACTATACAAAATGTCAAACAAAATTTTATAGTTTTTCATAAAAATTGCCCCTTGTCTTAGCCCCTGAAATAAAAAAAAGTAGATTTTTCCATTAGAAATAAAATAATCAATATTTGTTACATCTTTTCGTGTCGAGTTGGATTGACATGTTTTCTGCAATTTACATGTTTTGGTGACGTTGTTACGTTACCTCCTCTCCGAAGCTCTCTGATTGGTTTTCATCCCTTTTGTTCCAGACAATTTGCATGTAGTGGAGAGTCTACGTAAATTCTTCGAGTAACGGTCTTTTCGGCCTGTTTTCGCCGCCATATTTTGCTAAATTAAGTTCGCCGCTTTTGAACCGTTCTTCCACTACGGTCCAGAATTAGGCAATTTTTCCGCGGGAACACAGCTTTGAGAAGTGTTGTTTGATTGTGCGCAACGTTTACGTGTCGGGCTTCACCTTTGGTTTAAAATCCACTGTTCACTGGAAGCAACGTAAGTTCGACTTTTGTTCTTAGGTTGTAGATTCTCGTTGTTAGCTTTGTCCACTGCCCTGTTAGCTTTTCACACCAAATACTAGTAAACGTTCTTAGTTTTTCTTCTTCTTTTAAGTACCGCGCTTCTAGCGAATTTCAGTAGCCTAAATTTTGTCAGACGACAGACTTTGGTAAAAAATAAGTTTTAAGAATCAAAATAACTATTAGTTATTTTGTAGATTCCTGAGGCAGAATCATTAAATCACTCAAAGATTCATTCATTCAAGTAACCATTCATTAAGAATAATACATAAGGAAGATATTAAACTATTATTAATTTTTGACACATTTAAAGTTTAATTTAATTTTATTCTATTTTTGGAGAAAAGTTTTTAAGTTTGATTTTTAATTTTAAATAAAATATTTTGATAACAAGTTTATATTTTTATTTAGTTAAAGAATTTAATTTTAATTTTATTTGAAATTTAATTTTACTAAAGAAGATTGTTAAAAGATATATTATTTATTACTGTGTTTGAGAAAATAAAGATAAACAAACATAAATTTGTAAATATTCTGATATTTTTAAAGAATACGTTACAATTTACTCTAAAAATATTTGGTGGCACCACTTAATTCCATTCAAATTCTTGAACATCGGCCATTTTGTACTGGATCGTCTTTTTTAAGTACTGTTTGAGGTATTCATATGTGCTAGACAACCCCTTTAAAATTATGTACTTAAAAACCTATGCTAGTTTTAATATTTTTGTTGAGCTCCTTGTGGAACAACATCCATTGGAAGTGAAGAGTCACCAACTATCCTACAACCACTATTTCTTAAGTCCAGTAGGCATTTACAAAGTTTAACTTTCCAAAGAAAAGACTAATAAACCGACTAAAACAGGACTTTTATTGTATCTTTTTAAAACTAAAGCAGTGCCATTTTTTAAAGAGTGAACCTATTGAGGTCGGATTTATGGATTTATATTTTACTACTATGTACTTTTAATTTGATGTACTACTTGACCTTTGCTCTCATTTAAGATTTTCTTCTGACCCCTTGCGGGCCACCCCCCTGATATGACAGAAAAACGGTAGTCACATAAAAAATTTGACTAATAGGTGCAGTATTGATGTGCCAAGTTTTATTGCTTTGTCTCTAATCATTCAGAAATTAATAATCTGTTCCGGGACTTTCTTCCATACTGCATATTACATGCAATTATCTACAATCGCTATTAAATCTTAATACTTAGGTATAAGACACTAACACGACATTGTTCGTATTTTAAGGTGAATATGAATGATTAAATGATGGTAGTATAAAATTGGATCACCTGTATACTCTGGACCAATATCCAGGGCAACTAATACCTGACAAGCCTGATAGTCAGTTTCCTTCCCTACACAACACCGAGACTCTGACTATCACCCAACATGGACGATTCCAGACATGTAATTGAGCAAGGGTTTGAACTTTTTTTAATTTTTACCAAAACGCACTTGTTTTGGTTTTTAGTGTAACAAATTACAAAATGAACAGTCGAAGTGTAAAATTAACTTTGACAGTTGATACTGGGATATATATAGATTTAAAGTATCAAATATTACAAAATGTTTTTATTTTATAATAACATATTATAAATTAGATTTGGAATAAAAACTTACTTAACTGTAGGAAATATTTCATCGTGCTATGTTATAGTTTGCAAATACAGTAGTTTCAAAATAAACAAATTATTAAATTAATTCACTTGTCACTGTATTTCAACAACAGGATATTTACTTGATATATGACTTTGTTTATATAAACAATCTACTTACAGACTTAAGCAGCCGTTCTGCTAAATGTTACTAGGTGCAGTATACTGTACAAAATCTCTAGATAGAGTGGTTACGTAGTAGATGGGGAACATTGGTACAAAATACACGGAGTAATCAAAATATTATTGATTGTAATATTTTGATCATCACTAGGTAACAGTTGATAATGATGTCAATGATAGTACAAGCAGCCACAGACCGCTAACAGTCAACAATGAATGCAATCTACTATACTCCATCTCTTGGTACAGTGTTTACGTAGCAGACATGAAACATTGGAACACAATACAAGGAGGTGTACATTATCACTAGGTAACAGTTGATAATGATGTCAATGATGGTACAAGCAGCCACAGACCACTGACAGTCAACAATGGGTGCAATCTGTACACTCCATCTCTGGGTACAGTATTTACGTAGCAAACGTGAAACATTGGTACACAATACCCGGAGGTGTACATCATCACTAGGTAACAGTTGATAATGATGTCAATGATGGTACAAGCAGCCAAAGACCGTTAACAGTCAACAATGGATGCAATCTACTATACTCCATCCCTGGGTACAGTATTTACGTAGCCAACGTGAAACAGTGGAACACAATACACAGAGGTGTATATCATCACTAGGTAACAGTTGATAATTATGTCAATGATGGCTCAAGCAGCCACAGACCACTAAAAGTCAACAATGGGTGCATTATACTACAGTCTATCTCTTGGTACATTATTTTCGTAGTAGACATGAAGCATTGGAACACAATACATGGAGGTGTATATCATCACTAGGTCACAGTTTATAATGATGTCAATGATGGTACAAGCAGCCAAAGACCGCTAACTGTCAACACTGGGTGCATTCTACTACACTCCAGCTCTGGGTACAGTATTTACGTAGCAAACGTGAAACATTGGTACACAATACACGGAGGTGTATATCATCACTAGGTAACAGTTGATAATGATGTCAATGATAGTACAAGCAGCCACAGACCACTAACAGTCAACAATGGGTGTAATCTCTATACTCCATCTCTGGGTACATCATTTACGTAGCAAACATGGAACATTGGTACAAAATACACGGAGGTATACATCTTCACTAGGTAACAGTTGATAACGATGTAAATGATAGTACAAGCAGCCACAGACCGCTAACACTCAAAAATGGGTGCAATTTACTAAAATCCATCTTTGGATACAGTATTTATGTAGCAAATGTGAAACATTGGTACACAATACACGTTGGTGTACATCATCACTAGGTCACAGTTTATAATGATGTAAATGATAGTACAAGCAGCCAAAGACCGCTAACTGTCAACACTGGGTGCATTCTACTACACTCCAGCTCTGGGTACAGTATTTACGTAGCAAACGTGAAACATGGGTACACAATACACGGAGGTGTATATCATCACTAGGTAACAGTTGTTAATGATGTCAATGATAGTACAAGCAGCCACAGACCACTAACAGTCAACAATGGGTGTAATCTCTATACTCCATCTCTGGGTACATCATTTAAGTAGCAAACATGGAACATTGGTACAAAATACACGGAGGTATACATCTTCACTAGGTAACAGTTGATAACGATGTAAATGATAGTACAAGCAGCCACAGATCACTAACAGTCAACAATGGGTGCAATCTCTATACTCCATCTCTGGGTACATCATTTACGTAGCAAACATGGAACATTGGTACAAAATACACGGAGGTATACATCTTCACTAGGTAACAGTTGATAACGATGTAAATGATAGTACAAGCAGCCACAGACCGCTAACACTCAAAAATGGGTGCAATTTACTAAAATCCATCTCTGGGTACAGTATTTATGTGGTACACAATACACGTTGGTGTACATCATCACTAGGTCACAGTTTATAATGATGTAAATGATAGTACAAGCAGCCACAGACCACTAACAGTTAACAATGGGTGCAATCTCTATATTTTATATTTGGTTACAGTATTTACGTAGCAAACGTGAAACATTGGTACACAATACACGCATGTGTACATCATCACTAGGTCACAGTTTATAATGATGTAAATGATAGTACAAGCAGCCACAGACCACTAACAGTCAACAATGGGTGCAATCTCTATACTCCATCTGTGGGTACAGCATTTACATAGCAAACATGGAACATTGGTACACAATACACGGAGGTGTACATCATCACTAGGTCACAGTTTATACTGATGTAAATGATAGTACAAGCAGCCACAGACCACTAACAGATAACAATGGGTGCAATCTCTATACTCTATCTGTGGGTACAGCATTTACGTAGCAAACATGGAACATTGGTACACAATACACGGAGGTGTACATCATCACTAGGTCACAGTTTATAATGATGTAAATGATAGTACAAGCAGCCACAGACCACTTAACAGTTAACAATGGGTGCAATCTCTATACTCCGTCTGTGGGTATAGCATTTACATAGCAAACATGGAACATTGGTACACAATACACGGAGGTGTACATCATCACTAGGTCACAGTTTATAATGATGTAAATGATAGTACAAGCAGCCACAGACCACTAACAGTTAACAATGGGTGCAATCTCTATACTCCATCTGTGGGTACAGCATTTACGTAGCAAACATGGAACATTGGTACACAATACACGGAGGTGTACATCATCACTAGGTCACAGTTTATAATGACGTAAATGATAGTACAAGCAGCCACAGACCACTAACAGTTAACAATGGGTGCAATCTCTATACTCCGTCTGTGGGTATAGCATTTACATAGCAAACATGGAACATTGGTACAAAATACACGGAGGTGTACATCATCACTAGGTCACAGTTGATAATGATGTAAATGATAGTACAAGCAGCCACAGACCACTAACAGTCAACAATGGGTGCAATCTACTATACTCCATTTCTGGGTACAGTATTTACGTAGCAAACATGGAACATTGGTACACAATACACGGAGGTGTACATCATCACTAGGTCACAGTTTATAATGATGTAAGCAGCCACAGACCACTAACAGTTAACAATGGGTGCAATCTCTATACTCCGTCTGTGGGTATAGCATTTACGTAGCAAACATTGAACATTGGTACAAAATACTCGGAGCTGTATATCATTACTACGTAACTGTTGGTAATTATGTACTGTACAGCCTCCGGTAGCCGTTGACTTTTAAACTTAAAACTCTAAATAAAAATACTTCTAAGGTTTATTATGACCATTCTTAGTATATTGAGTTTAGTCAGCAGTTCTCTTTATTTAAGTGAAAATCGTATTTCTGTAATTGAACATATTACGGAAATATAAGAAGCGTGGAAATAATTAATAACGTAGTAACGGTTAATTATTTCATCGTGAAATATCAGTAATCTACACCTAATGGCACTAGTTACAAATGTTGAACAAGAAAAACATTTCTAATACTTTTTTAAAAATGACAGCTTAAAGTCACTTGTTTCAAAACGTTTCGTGAAAAACCGTGTTTTTTTAGTTGTGGTTGCATAAAATGTAACACGTAAAAAAAAACAAAGCTCATTGGTACTCTTATAAAGTTCACTAAACATTGAACATGAATATGTGATTTTATCTTATTTAGCGTTTGTTTTATAAATACAGTTGCATCCCAAAGTTTAGGGTCTACAATAAAAAATCCGATATTTTGCAACAATAAAGTCCATCTCATATTGCTGTATGTTTGTTTAGTCTACTATATGCAATTTATCCAAATATCATTTAGATATGACACACAAATATATTAAAACTGTATGTAATTATATATTACAAATTCACAACATGTCAAGCAATTACTTAATAAAATATCCAGCCAATCCTTACAATTACAATTAATTCAAAAGAAAAGTAGAACATATAATAATACGTAATAAAAGAAGTTGTCAATTTAAAGACATTGCACCAAGTAATTGAACTACTAACAGCATCATTTTACGCTCTCATTTTACAGCCTCTTAATTAATTGTTCTCAACCATCTGGAGTTTCAACAACAACAAAGGCTTCAATTTAGTATAATATAGCAATACCCACATATTTACCCAGAAGTTTATCGGGGTTTTGGTTGGTACTTATATGTTTGAATGGTATACTGAGGAAGTCAGTTTGACCTAATTGTACATAATTAGTTTCATCAGGGCTTACCTCCACTCACGTGACATATTGTAGGTAACACTCTATTACATACGATACAGGATCTCAATACTCCAAATTGCACATATGTAATATCTGCCAGTTTCCAGGTAAACTCACTCTTTTGTCATGTTTAATTCACCTCCACTATTTACGTGTTCATAGATCTGCTACTCCATGAGTTATGCCAATATAACAGGAGGAGCATATTGGAAGAAATACAAAATTTCAATAAACAAACCAGTTAAGTAGATAAATAAAACATCCTGACCACTAAGCAAAACTTGTCTTTTTTAAGAGGGGCCATTGCATTTATGCACAGAGTGTGGGACTCAGGAAGGGTAACCCACTAAACCCTCTACGTCCCACGGGGTTGTAGACCGTAACTTTCTCGGATGACCATGCCTGGTCATGTGTCTTGTCTTCTCTTCAGAAAGCCTGAGGATTGACACGACCACTCTTCGCGTCGAAAAACTGCGATTCCTGCGTTCTCGATTTGAAGTATTGCCTCTGAAACAGAATGTGATGAAGGAGTACTAATACTGGAGGCAAGCCAGCGACTTTCCCTGGTGAAGCACCCACACACAAAGAACTTATGATTATATGCCTTAGTGGTAGCATACTTGTTATAAATTCATTATTCTATGCCATTGTAACAGAAGTATAATATAGCCAACAATATACAAGCCAATAACCTATCATAAATACACAACTGTCAAGACCACTTGTACTTACTATATCATGCCTTGGTATTAATTGGCAGTTTATAAATATTATTTCTGCTGCTATGCAATTGAAAGTGGAAGAGAATATTGCCAGCAATATATAAGCTTTCGTAAATACCTAAAATGTCAGTACCACTTGTGAATGTATATATCGAGCCTTGGTGTTAATTGGTCAGTATGCATATCTTATGTAAGCTGCTACATAAGCTATGCCGATGTAACAGAAGTATAATATTGCCAGCAATATACAAGCCAGTAACATTTCGTGAATACACAACTGTCAAGACTACTTGTGCCTAGCTATATCGCAAAAGCTGCTACATAAGCTATGCCGATGTAACAGGAGTATAATATTGCCAGCAATATACAAGCCAGTAACATTTAGTGAATACACAACTGTCAAGACCACTTGTGCCTAGCTATATCGTAAAAGCTGCTACATAAGCTATGCTGATATAACAGGAGTATAATCTTGCCAGCAATATACAAGCCAGTAACATTTCGTGAATACACAACTGACAAGACTACTTGTGCCTAGCTATATTGTGTAATCTACTACCTAAGCTATGCCGATGTAACAGGAGTATAATATTGCCAGCAATATACAAGCCAGTAACATTTCGTAAATGCACATCTGTTAAGACCACTTGTGACTAGCTATATAGTGCCTTCGTGTTAATTGGTCAGTCATAAAACTTATAATATAGCTGCTTCCTGAGCTATTCCAATGTGAGGGAACGAGAATATTGCCAGCAATATCAAGCTGGTAACGTTTCATAAATACTTGAGTGTCAAGACCACTTGTGACTAGATATTACATCGCTTGCTGTTAAGTGCTCGCTTACAAATTGAAATATTCACAGCACAGATGAACATCTAACTATAGCAACGTTAACTATATCACATGTTTATGCAAATTATTTAAATAAATCTAGTCAAATACAGTGATTTATTTACTAATTTACAATGCATCGGCCCTCCTAAAAACTAAATGCATTTTTAGTTAACTATATATTTAATATAATCTATGTTTTATATCTAACTTCCTAACGAATTTATTAAAATTTTGATCTTGTTAATTTTTTATCATCAGGATTCTTTATTAGTGTTTGGATGGTTAGGACTTTGAGCTTGGGTTAGAGATAGGTCTGGTTCGAATCCGGCCTAGACTGGAAATATTTATCAATATTAATCACCTTCTACTGTACGGGTTCGCCCCCCTTACTCTGTCTGAATAAGTTCCTTGCACATATCAATAGTATTTGAGGAATGGGCAGAGTAAGGATAAGAAGGAGGGCGGCCTCACCTTAAAAAAAATTGTATTTCATCTAAACACTAGCTGTACCCGCCCGCTTCACCGGTAATAATATTGTGTTTGTAGACTTGGAATCAAAATATAAGTAAACAAACAAAAAAAATCAAGAATGTTCACAGATTTGCGATTACAGCCAATTATATATTATAATATGAAATATGTTTGAATAGACCAATAACGTTTGCAACCTTTTTTTCACTTATATACATTAATAAACATCGAGCACAACAGTTTTGTTTTACTGTAAAATAATGTAAGCCTACTTTGAGAGGGAGCAAAGTAGGGAAATATGGCTGTCTGCAAATTAATATTGTAATCTTTCTACTTCAACCAGACTTTTCTTGTAGTTTACAACACTTTGATTGTCTAAATAAATCTGAAAGTCTAAATCAATGAAATGTCGAGGTTCTTGCCATGTTCAGTCAGGTCCAACTGGCTATACATGTGTTAAAATTAAAATCTTCCGATTGAAATCAGTTTCTTCTCTTAGATAAAACAGTTTTAAAGTCTAGACAAATCTGTAAGTCTACTTTTAGAGGGCACAAATTACTGTAGTTGACTCTGAATCAGTGAAATATCGTGTTTCTAGCCATGTTAGCCTTGTCCTATGACCTGGATATACATGTGTACAATTAAATTGTATATTTCCCCATTGAATACAGTATGTTCTCCTAGATAACAACATTTCACAGTCTGGAAAATCTGTAAGTCTACTTTTAGACGCCGTAAATTAACCAATTTGATTTACACGCACAAATTCTAATCTAGCTCTACTTAAGGATGAAGGAGGTGAGATAAAGCAAAAAGTCATAGGACCAAAGTTGTAGATCTTCTTAAATCAGGTGCAGAAAATGGTGTTAGTTTTGCTGTAGAACCGTTCATTTAGCCGCTGCAGTCCAATTAGAGAAACGCTGTTTTTGGCATTTAACATTGTTGGGACTAAAAAGGCTGCCATCTTCGATTTATTAAGATTAAAAAAATCCCGTCTTATTGTACACCTACTACAATATAAACTTTGACCCTACAAAATTTCAGCCTCGTAGACTTAGTGCTTTTTTGGTTACAGTGACGAGTGTGTGAGTCAGTGATATTTGCCTTTTATAGGTATAGATATACAATCCAAAAGATATATATTTCAAACATATTTGTAATAAATTATACCTCAAAATAATGTGTACTTTTACTTAAGTTTAACCATATATTTAATGTTTTGTTACATGCAGTTAGTTTACTTTAACAGTTTCTTTTTAAATTAATAATAATTTGGGCGAGCCGGTGGCCGAGCGGTTTAAGGCATAAGGACTTTGTGCTTGGGTTAGAGATAGCGCTGGTTCGAATCCGGCCTAGACTGGAAGATCAGTAATATTCTGCAGAGAGTAATGTCCAAGGTTCGAATCCCAACTTGCTAGTAAAGCTAAAAAAAATGTATTTGCTCTATTTTCGAAATAAAAAACAATGAACGGTGAGCCAACCTAAACTAATCCTAGACTTAGACCAATCCTACACTACGGTGTCATCTAATATCACGTCAAGGCAACCACAATCATGTCAAGTTGGGGTATACTGTTCATGACAGTTACAATAAAGTGTGAATAAATCACCCCCTAGACCCCACACAACACCACGGTGTCATCCAGTTTCACAAAACGCGTCAGCCTCAACCATGTCAAGTTGGAGTAGACTGCTCCTGACAGTTGAAATGAAGTTTGAATAAATCAATCCTAGACCCCACCCAACACCACGGTGTCATCCAACTCCACAAAATTCAGCCTCAACCATGTCAAGTTGGGGTAGACGTTCATGACAGTTGCAATGAAGTGTGAATAAATCAACATAGACCCCCCTCCCACCCAACACCATGGTGTCATCCAGTTTCACAATGAGCCAGCCCCAACCATGTCAAGTTGGGGTAGATTGTTTATGACAGTTGAAATGAAGTGTGAATAAATCACTCCTAGACACCCACCCCCAACACCACGGTGTCATCCAGTTTCACAACGCGCCAGCCTCAACCATGTGAAGTTGGGGTAGACTGTTCAAAACAGTTGGAATGAAGTGAATGAAGTGGAATGAACGGTGTCATCCAATGTCACAACGCGCCAGCCTCAACCATGTCAAGTTGGGGTAGATTGTTCATGACAGTTGTAATGAAATGTGAATAAATCAAGCCCTAAACTCCAACCAACATCTCGGTGTCATCCAATGTTACAACGCACCAGCCTCAACCATGTCAAGTTGGGGTAGACTGTTTAAGACAGGTAAAATGAAGTGTGAATATGTCACCTCAAAACCCCACCCAACACCACGGTGTCATCCAATGTCACAACAAGCCAGCCTCAATCATGTCAAATTGGGGTAGACTGTTCAAGACAATTGAAATGAAGTGTGAATAAATCACCCCTAGACCCCACCCAACACCACGATGTCATCCAATGTCACAACGTGCCAGCCTCAACCATGTTAAGTTGGGGTAGACTGTTCATGACAGTTGCATTGGACTGTGAATAAATCACCCCCTAGGGGCCTCTTAACACTTCGCATCCTGTTCACACTGGACTGAGTTGTCTCATTGTTTTTTTGTTTTACGATTAGTATTTTTAACGTAAAAACCCGCGTTAAAAGTGTGTAAATTTCAACTATTTACTATATGTTATGTAAAAGTAGGTGTTATCTTCTTTATATTATTCTATTGAATGTATTGTTGATAAAATTTATTTATTCCTTTAGTAAGTGATTTTTTTGTGTTGCTGTTATAAGAAAAATATTACTAAAAGTTGGTTAATATATAAACTCTCGCACAGAAATCCTTAATACTAACAACATTCTATTTGTTTTATGTCGTTGAAAGGAGATATTATTGAATATACCACTAATACAGAACAATGTGGAGTTAAATTGTGTTTGTAAGGAAATGATTTATTTTTACTATGATACATAATAAAGCCATCAAATTAAATGAATATGTTAATTGATTTAACTACAACTCTAATTAACTCCCTAAATAACTTTGATTTGCTGTCAATAGTGATCATTACTGTTATATTATGCAAAATTGAATTTAAATTATCCTCTATTAAATAATTATAAAATCAAATACAGCATTGTATATTGATATTGTTTCAATTATTTCAGTACCAGATCAATATTTAATAGGTTAAAACTCACATATTTATTTTAATATCTATATGAGAGTATGAAAGTAAACAAAAACGCCTACACTTTTATTTTACCATTGTGAAAACGTTAGCTTATATACCAGTAGAACACAAACTTTTTTTATTATTTTATTTTATTAAACTTAACATGTAACACAATGGTATTGGTGTTGGACTCTTTTAAGCAATAATTATTAAGGGTGAATGACGGTAAATAGCTAATTGTTTGCCACATGTTAACCTCTCGACCACTATAATATAATAGTTTCAGTTATATTTAGGGTTGGGAAAAGTCTGGAATATAATTATTAACTTATTTCAAAACTATGAAACTTTGTAGTTATGTACATATAACAAACATTTAGACGTATTTTACTAGTTTTCCGTATAGCTAGGGAATGGCCCACGAAGGAGGTCTTGCAAATTAAAAAAGTCAGCCTACCTCGAGTTATAACTTATTTTAAAGGTATTTGTTTGTACAACAGTGCAAACCCGAGGTCCAAAGGATGGTCCAATCAGAAAATACAGCCACTTAAATGATTTAATGTCATATAACTAATTCTCCTTAGTTTGCGGCTATTTATTTAGCTCTGTTTGATGTATTTGTTGTGGAGTATGTTGTTAATTGTTAATAATCGTATCGAAAGACTGTGTTATAAAAATAATTATGTTATTTAAAAAAAAATAAAAATAAGAACAATTACTATAACAGTTTTGACGGTAAGTTTACCCTAAATATATTTTGAGAAAATTATTATAATAATCTGTTATATGTTTTGTGAAATTAATTAATTTCTTATATTCTGTTAGTTAAATTATAAATATACACAGCAATAGATAATAACTATCTATTATTTATCCTTGTTCTTCCGCAGTATTAGTTATATGACATTGAATTCTTTGAGAGTGTATATTTTCTGACTGGGTCATCCTTATGACCTAAGGTTTGCACATTTGTGTTGTAAGAACAAAGACCTTTAAAATAAAGTATAACTAAGGGGTAGGCTAACATTTAATATTTTTAAGACTTCCTTCATGAGCCATCCCTTGGCTTTGCGAAAAACATTAAAAATATGTCTAAAGGTTTGGCATCTGGACATGTATATAAGTAAAAAGTGTCATTAAATTTCTCTTAATGGTTTTTAAAATAATAAATATATTTCAGACTTTTGCCAAACCTTGTAAACGTAAGGTTTTTACACAATCCGCCAAATAAATGATAAAAGCTTACCTGCTAGTTAGCTCGAAAGTGCAGTCTCCATCCACCTCATGGTGGGGTTAAACCCTATTAATTTAATTAGGGGCTAAGCTTCAATCTCATCTCCGTGCCTGTACGTATTACATATGTTTAATTAAGTGTTTGAGTCCCTTCTTAAAATCAAATTAATTAAAATTACAAGTAATATTTGAACTAGTAATCATTTTGAGAGTTTATTACATTTTATTACAAGAATTTATAGCTAAAATCCCCTTATTAATTTGTTCTTTAATATAAAAACTAACTTAGCAATAATAATTATAGATGTTATGTTAGGTATTTAGGCTCAATTTTTATAACTTTTTAATCTCCTATCTACTTTTTTGGATAGCCCACTTTAACCTTACTTGTTACTAAACCATAATCACTAAATTAACATAATTCAAAATTTTTATGAGTGTTGTAAATATATACATTGTTATTGTTTGTAATAAGACATTTTTATGGAATTGGGATTGTACTTTATTTCATCCATTGGGAAATGGAATTGTACAATATTTATCGAAAAAGTATATATATCTGAAAGAGTAGTGTTGAACAGTGCTGGAAAGTAACGCTAGGAACAGTTACAACAGTTAGACAGGAGTTTGATTGAAGAGGATCAAATGACGGCAAAGCTAGGCTAAACACACGTTCGATAGCTTTGTCATTTTTAAACTGTTAAAACCACCCACGTACAAACTGAGTCTTGCAGAAAGTTGGAGGAAATATACCAACTCAGAGAGGGAAAGATAAAAAACTCAAATTGGAAAATATTTCATTGTTACAAAAATGAAAAAGAAAAGAGAAATGAGAATTTACTCAAACAAAATTCACAAACTAAATTAAACTAAGTTAAACAATTATAATGTGGCTCATAGGTTAACATAACAAACTGGGGTTATTTTTAAAGTTACCATCGAAACTTAAAAAAACAAAAAAAAATAATAAATAAAAATAAACAAAACACCAATTAGTTTTACGGTAACAATAAATATGCAATCCTCTTTTTTAACAACTCAGAGCTCGACAACAAAATAACTAGAAAATATAAATATGGTAAAGCAAATAAAACTACATAAACGACAAGAAATATATTAAATAAATATATAGATCAATAAATTAATAACACATATTATAAATATACAACAGGAATGGCAGCTATGACTGGGGCTTTTGATTCTACTATAAATTGTTGGCTAATTTAGAAAAGCAACAACATAATTTGGTTCCATAATATATTACACCGAATCCAGCTGGCGAGACAAAGAGGCCCCTAATTGGAGTAAAACTTGACAAAAAGCCCTTTGAACCCTACTTTTTTTCAAATTAAAGAAAGAAAGTTTACTTGGAAAAGGACATAAAAAGAAACTATGAAATAAAATATTTTTTTTTTCAAATTCATAGTTTATAAAATACGCTGGCCACTAACACACAACAATTAATCTTCCCCACCGAATTACAAAGAATTAGGTACAACTGGGCTGTGAGGTGGCTGTTGTCATCTAAGGTGGCAGAACAGCCTTTTGAAAAAGCGCTTATTGTTTATGTAGGTCTTTTTCTGCGCAGCGATTTGGAAAATGTTCACCTGTTTGTCTGCATTAATGTCCCATTCGTGCACTCAAATATAATAAGTATAGTGTTTTTTTTTTCAAAAATTCCAATGAACATTTAGTTACTCATATACTCAATACCAGCCCCCAAAAGACACTGCCCGCTAACACACCTCATCTCTCCAGGTGATAACGTAAAACCCACCCACCCACTCATACACAAACAATGGTACTGTCCCACCAACCTGCCCATACCCGTACAATGGTACTGGCCCACCCACCCGCCCATACACGTACAGTGATGGTACTGGACCACCCATACACGTACAATAGTACTAGCCCACCCATCCGCCTATACAGGTACAGTGATATTGACCCATCCGCCCACCCATACACGTACAGTGATATTGACCCACCCGCCCACCCATACACGTACAGTATGGGTCCAAACTCACATGGTCCACTTCCATCTGAACTTTGGAGCTGATAAGCAATAAAAATAGCGTGTCATTCTCTGTAAGTAGAATATGGCAAAAGACGAAAGGCCTCGTTCCCGAGTGTAACGTCCACAAAACAAAACGTTGACACACTACAACAATCATGTCGTTCGGCTATACAAATCATCATCATTCGGCAATAGCCAAGAGACGATTGCCGGCATGTGCCACGTCACATTGTAAACAAATGACATCATACATAATTATAACGTACTTACTATTTTGCAAATACACTACTGCTGGTTATGTATAGTCCTATTTCCTCATGTGGCACCTGCACCCAACATTTGTGAGATTATTACTAGTAACAAAGCGTCATCGTATTGTGCAGGTATAAATACTAAATCCATGTACAAGGACCGTCCCAGAAGGCCTGAGTGCCTCTTTTTATAGTGTATAATGTATCAGTGTCTAACAGCTGGTTCCCGATCACGTACTCCACCAAACTATTGATCCGGTGATTAGTTATCAAAGCGTCACTGTGTTGAGTATGTATAAACACAATTACATATTGAAGAAACATCCCAGAAGGCCTGCGTGACTCTCAGTGTGTATCAGTGTCTAACAGCTGGTTCCCGATCACGTACTCCAACAAACTATTGATCCGGTGATTAATTACCAAAGCGTCACTGTGTTTTGTATGTATACACACAATTAATTACATATTGAAGAACCATCCCAGAAGGAATGCGTGCCTCTCAGTGTGTATCAGTGTTTAACAGCTGGTTCCCGATCACGTACTCCAACCACACTATTGACATGGTGATTAATTACCAAAGTGTCACTGTTTTGTGTATGTATAAACACAATTACATATTGAAGAACCATCCCAGAAGGCCTGCGTGCCTCTCAGTGTGTATCAGTATCTAACAGCTGGTTCCCGATCACGTACTCCAACTTCACTATTGACACGGTGATTAGTTACCAAAGTGTCACTGTGTTGTGTATGTATAAACACAATTACATATTGAAGAACCATCCCAGAAGGCCTGCGTGCCTCTCAGTGTGTATCAGTGTCTAACAGCTGGTTCCCGATCACGTACTCCAACAAACTATTGACCCGGTGATTAGTTACCAAAGCGTCACTGTGTTGAGTATGTATAAACACAATTAATTACATATTGAAGCACCACCCCAGAAGGCCTGCGTGCCTCTCAGTGTGTATCAGTGTTTAACAGCTGGTTCCCGATCACGTACTCCAACCACACTATTGAAATGGTGATTAATTACCAAAGTGTCACTGTTTTGTGTATGTATAAACACAATTACATGTACAAGGACCGTCCCAGAAGGCCTGCGTGCCTCTCAGTGTGTATCAGTATCTAACAGCTGGTTCCCGATCACGTACTCCAACCACACTATTGACACGGTGATTAGTTACCAAAGTGTCACTGTGTTGTGTATGTATAAACACAAATACATATTGAAGAACCATCCCAGAAGGCCTGCGTGCCTCTCAGTGTGTATCAGTATCTAACAGCTGGTTCCCGATCACGTACTCCAACTTCACTATTGACACGGTGATTAGTTACCAAAGTGTCACTGTGTTGTGTATGTATAAACACAATTACATATTGAAGAACCATCCCAGAAGGCCTGCGTGACTCTCAGTGTGTATCAGTGTCTAACAGCTGGTTCCCGATCACGTACTCCAACAAACTATTGACCCGGCGATTAGTTACCAATGTGTCACTGTGTTGTGTATGTATAAACACAATTACATATTCAAGAACCATCCCAGAAGGCACGCGTGCCTCTCAGTGTGTATCAGTGGCTAACAGCTGGTTCCCGATCACGTACTCCAACCACACTATTGACACGGTAATTAGTTGCCGTGGTTGCTGCATTTCATATGTATAAATACTATTATTATTTGCACGGATATCAGCTTCCTAAGCGTCACCGGGTTGTTGAATACGTTTTAAAAGAAATATACCAATTGTTTATGAAGACCTAAACCTGATACACATAGAACAAAATTACTGTTTTAGAGAAAAGAAGCCACTAAGGAAGAATTTAAAAATATAATTTATATTGTTTAAAATTTTGAAATAAAATAAGGCAATTAACATTGAATGGATTTACAAATTACTTAGTGATTTGTAATAATTAATAGTTACAATTTATTATAATTTAATTATTAGTATGACAAATTCTTTTCTTTCTCTTCTTTGATAATTCCATCGTATTTTAATCTTAAACATTTAAAATCTAAATTACAGTTTTTCGACCTAAAATCTATTTTCCCTCAGTACATATGCAGGGGGTTTTCATAAAACAATTTTTATTGACTATGTCAATTGATCGTACATACATTAAATCCTTATTGTCAATCACCATTATATTTCTATCATTTTATACATGTGTTCTATATTGTAATGTTATAGAAATGTTTAGTTATATATAATCACTATTCTATAATATTGGGCTGTTGTCGGATATTTTAAAAGTTGATTGGCAGTAAGTTGAAATAATCTACATATGTAGGTATTGCTACAGATTTACACTGAGGGGATAAGATTAATCTTAAGATTAGAGTCTGCTCAATGAAATCCTTAATCTGTTATGGAGGGTAGGGAATTAAAAGGACAATAAAGTGATATTATATAACTATACAGTGTATTGGTGTAATATAGTATGTATACAGTTATGCATATGTTCACAGCTATGATTAAATATTACTCACTACATTATTTATATTATAAATTTATTTACATTGCTATTATGATAAATTTAGCTCATTGTCCATAAAAATAGTAAAATTTTGGAAATGATAAAAAATCTGGGATAGCTCAGAGGGTGTATTACCTTACATCTATAAATTACGCAATAAATGACAACACGTCTTGCCATTTATCTCCAAAAAGTTTCATATCGCTCTGCAGGTCATAAAATTATCACTATATATCTCTGTATTCTTGTGAACCTTCACTATCAGATGTTTGTTTACTTTCCTTATTAGTGCATTGTAAAGTAGAATATTTAACTCACTTATCTTTCGCTGATCAATTTCTTGCTTGTTTCGCCTATTTCATTGAATGATTAAAAAAAGTTTCTTAATTTCCGAATTCACAGCTAGCAATAATCAATTTAATTAATGTCTATATTGAAAACTTAATAATTTGCTATAAACTTTGTAATTTACAAGCTGATTTCTTATTTATAATTAATTGCCGTAAACATATATGACTAACGATTTATTTAAAATATATATCGGTTACAATTCAAGAGAGATTCCTCAATTAATGTTAATTAAAAATATATAGTTTTAATATAAAATAATATAATAAAAATAATCATATAAGAGTTGAAACTGTACATTTTAATGATTATTTTGATTATTTGTTGTTAATTTCTCTCTATTAGTTTTTCCTTTCAGTTTATTCATAGTAGTATATATAAAATAATAAAGAGCAACAGTGCAGAAGAATATTTTCAAAACTAATCTAAGAGTTATATTGGTAAATAGTCAATTCAATTAAATAACTATTTATTAATCAATTTAATAAATTACCATAAATTAAGTAAATTTAATTCAATAATTTAGCCACGATTATCTAGTTTAGTATTTTAACTGATACTAGTCAACACAGGAAAATGATAGAACATTTAACATTTACTAAATTTTCATACGTTAAATGAAAACTGTATAAGTATAAAAATAAGAGTTAATAGGATTGGCCAGGTAAGTGTCCAGTTGAATGTATGGAAATAGAGATACCGACTGTTTAGTTTTACACTATGTGGGGTAGAGAGAGATGAACATGGAGGACCACTACTTTACTGAAGCAGACGAGAGAGATGTACATGGAGGACCACTACTTTACCGGAGCAGACGAGAGAGATTTAAAAATTGACAGAAATAAATGAATTAGAAAGAATTGATTTACCTCAGAGGTTGTGTGACCACTTGTCAAAAAGGATTAGTTAGTGATACTTCAGAGGTTGTGTGACCACTTGTCAAAAAGGATTAGTTAGTGATACTTCAGAGGTTGTGTGACCACTTGTCAAAAAGGATTAGTTAGTGATACTTCAGAGGTTGTGTGACCACTTGTCAAAAAGGATTAGTTAGTGATACTTCAGAGGTTGTGTGACCACTTGTCAAAAAGGATTAGTTAGTGATACTTCAGAGGTTGTGTGACCACTTGTCAAAAAGGATTAGTTAGTGATACTTCAGAGGTTGTGTGACCACTTGTCAAAAGGGATTAGTTAGTGATACTTCAGAGGTTGTGTGACCACTTGTCAAGAAGGATTAGTTAGTGATACTTCAGAGGTTGTGTGACCACTTGTCAAAAAGGATTAGTTAGTGATACTTCAGAGGTTGTGTGATCACTTGTCAAAAAGGATTAGTTAGTGATACTTCAGAGGTTGTGTGACCACTTGTCAAAAAGGATTAGTTAGTGATACTTCAGAGGTTGTGTGACCACTTGTCAAAAAGGATTAGTTAGATGCTAACGAATGGCTGGGGAAGTACTTATCGAATGTCACACAGCACAACGAAGATCTTGAAGGTCTGGAAGCGAGCACTAAGTTTAAAGTAATAATTAATTGAAAATTTAGAACAGAAAACTTTATTAAAGAGTTGAGAGTTGTGTAACATGGTCAAGAGACACCCTTGACAGCACCGCAAGGAAGTTGGACAGTGAGTAAGGCATACGAGAGCGTGAGGGCATTGCTCGAAGTGAGTTAATTTTGGATAACCAATGAGAGATCGAGTTTGAGGTGGGGTGATGTGTATTCTAGGGTTGGATAACTCCCCCCTTCCCAATATATGTGTTATAAAGTTTACGTAATAGGCACATAATCCTTATTATGTACGTGTATAAACCACTGTACGTGTATGGGTGGTTGGGTGGGTCCACCATAACTGTACTTCTTAAATGTTAGTTTAACATAAAAGTAGGTTTCACTCCCGACGATTCATGCAACAGTGAGAACCCCCATCACCTGCACGGCCCGCTCGCCCCAATAATAAAGCAGTTATAAACAGTCTATGGCAGTAGTGGAAGGGACCAACGAATAGCACAAAATATCACATTATAAGAGGAGCTTTGTAGTGTACAGTTATCTTATTACCTAATACTCTATATTTTGTTCAAATAGCTTGATTATAAAACTACCTCAGTTGTATCAGTCAGAGCAGAGAGTGAGTACTGTTAAGCCGACGATCTGATAGTAGTGTCTATTTAAGTCATGTGAGTTTATGGTTATTGAGTGGGTAGACAAGCCATTACACTTATAGGTAATATTGGGAGAGCCAGTGGCCGACAAGTGTTAGTTGACAGGACTTGGAGTTAATCTGTCTGAATAAGTTCCCCACATAGATCGATAGTACATGAGAATGCGCAGAGGAAGGGTAAAATGAAGACGAGCCTCAACTAAAGATAAATCCAAATTATAATCACGGAACAAACGTGTATTTTTTTATATTTATAAAGTAGTTATAATAATAATTATAAATACTTTGACATGAATAAGGAAGTTACATGTTGATTCGGGTTAAATAATTGAGCTATTGAATTATATTTAAAAATAATTTAGTTTCGGTGTACGTAATAATGTCAACTCTTATAAGCTTAATTAGAAGTGTAGTGAATCATCGTTCCCAGGCCCCATCTGTTTCTGTCCAGTGAAAAGGGATGATGACAGATTGGGACATCTACAGCTGTGTCTTTGCAATTATAAACAGCTGTTACTTTCCAAATTAAAGTTGTCAATACAAAATACGTAAAACTCACTTTTAACTTTGTAAAAATGATCCAATTTTCAAAACATCTTTACTTTCAACCATATTTTATAATACGTGTTTATTAAAATACAAAGACAAATATATAATTGGTTTTCCAATAACATTATATTTTTGTTCCAAAACATTGCACTTTTTTCTTACATAACCTAACTTATCCTATTCCTTTATATACTCAACGAAATTTCATATACGTCTGTTGTATCTGGCCTCCTAGATAGCAAGCCTTCTTTCTGGAGGAAATAAAATTCATTTTTATGTAGTTAAATCGTTTATTGCTATCTTGTATTGTACCGGATCGTTTGGCCGGTACATTTTTGTTTCTCTTCTCTTTTGTTTACGAGGCTATCTGAGACCGCTCCTGCACTGTTTACTCGTTACGTTTGTGGCCGTTGGCTCAAACCTTGTTCTGTTCTTTGGTTCCAGGTTTCGGTTCGACGGTTAGCCTTGTTATGGTAGTGAGTTTCCGTCTATCTGTTAACATGGTTAGGTGCAGCTAGAAAGGTAATCAACGTAAGCTGTTCAATTTTGTTTAATTTCGAAAAACCTAATCACCCTTTTGGTGAAAATATTTTTGTTTAAATAATAATCAGGTTTATTTGTTATTTTCAGTGTGTTGTTAGATTGTTTGTGTCCTTTGTCTAGAGAAGGTCAACCTAGGTTCGAGCCCATGTGCTCAATATTATTTTTTATCATTCACTTCTTTATTATATTTATGTTTTATCTTCAATGTTAGTTCTAGTGTCTTTATAATTGTTACTGGGCATTTTGCAATTTGAGGTATATTTTTATTACATTTCTGTTCATTGACAATCACCTATTCTACCTGTTTAATTTAGTTAGTTCCTGTATGCTTAACTTATAGTTTCTACCATCCTTTCAGGTTCACTTTTGTATCTACCCATTAAATTAAGTATTTTCCTGTAAATCTGTAGTTTATTGTAAGTTTGTTCCTAAAATGTTATTTTTTTTTATATATTATATTGTAATATGTGTTATTTTGATTTTGCTGTACTTTATTTTTAATTGCTGGGGTTTGGCTGTTTAGTTCGGGGTCCTCGAGTAGGACTTGTTCCCTGAGCCTACCGCCCGGCCTTTCTTCTGCCATCTCGACTGTGCTGGCCTGTCCTGCGGACCATGTAATTGAGCCAAATTAAGCTACAGCTGCCCTCCTTACCACTTAAGAAGCCTTCTGTCGTTAGGTCAGTCCTTTCCATTTTGTTCCCGGCGGCTGAGCTGGGGAATGAACAGTTTTTAAAAACAGGCCTAAGCCAAAGGAAAAAAATCACGTGCACCAGATATAAACTTTTCCTGACCACAGCAATTTAATATTTATTTTTATAGAGAAATTAATAGTTACTTTCTGAAATATTTAGTTTAGCTTATCATTGTTATTTATTATCTAATTTGTTATTGGGTGATTTCTAAATATTTATCAATTGTTTTAATATGTCATATTTTTTTACTGTTAATTTTTTGAATTATTTATCTCTGTTATGTTAGGCATGGTTATTAATTTGTTTTTTATTTTATGTAGTATAATTTTAGTGTGTATTAGTATTTAGTATTTTTATAAAATGGTACCATGATATATTTCCTTTTTGATTTCTTAATTTTTATATTATTGACCAAAAAGGGCTTATTTAATAATGTTTACTTTTCTTCAATTAGGAGCTGCCCAGGTATTCCGGCTGACTCCCTGGCCTCTGTGGAATGATGGGATGTGGGCTAAATTGCCAGTTAGTAGGTTTTGTTCAAATTTATAAATTTTCATTGTAAATTCTCTTAAATTTTGTCTTTCTAGTAACTATGCAGGTAGGCACATATGTAATGTGATTTATGGTATTTGTCGTTTACCAAATTTGTGTTCGGTATATTATTTTGTGTATAATTTGTACTTCATTGTTTATTTTGTGTTTTATAATGTATTTTCTTGTTTTTGATTGTAATTGAAAGATAGTGT
This sequence comes from Stictocephala bisonia, assembly GCA_035578905.1. Classification (NCBI taxonomy): domain Eukaryota; kingdom Metazoa; phylum Arthropoda; class Insecta; order Hemiptera; family Membracidae; genus Stictocephala; species Stictocephala bisonia. Next base: position 263,631 of record JAQJVL010000959.1, on the reverse strand, counting down.
GGCCTTCTTCCGAAATTGTTGATTTGATTGGTAATAATTAGGTTTTATTTTTGCTCATCTGCCGAGTTGTGATTGAACCCTCTGACTGCCACCCGTGATCCTATCGCTTGTCTGGTTTTGAACCATCCCCCAGTACGGCACGACTTTCAGTTTTGGTGGGGGATGGGTCTCAGAAATGGCTGCCGTATATGATTTGCCGTCTGTAATTTTTCCACGTTATATTAAAAAAAGATTCTAGACCAAAATAATTTCAAATTCGTATTCGGTATAGAAAACTACACAAAACTAAAAAAAGCCGAAAAGTGACAGGAAAATCACACTAAATATCGGAGATATTACGAAAATATGATTCCAACAAAATATATTTTCCGATTTTTTGTTCATTATCAGCTTTTCACTAAACAAAATTCCCATAAAATATTGACCTGGTTTTACATTCTGGTAATAAACTTACTCGTATCAAGACTTGTGTCGTATTTAGAAAGTGTATAAATAACTACAAATGTGAATTGTTCATGCTGTAGGGTAAGTAATATGGGGGAATAATATCGTGTATCAATGTAAGGGGTGGTTCGGTCCTTCGATTGTACCTCAGACCAATGGGGTCAGTCAATTTACGCGGAATGCTCTGAGGAATTGGGCTTCAATAGAGTCCAATACGTGCCTTGGTAGTCTATGGAACTAATTGATCGCTTACATCATTTACTAACATAGTTAAACTCATTGAAAGCTTATTGAAGTCCAAAAGTCTGGAATGTGCTCATGCTTCACAGAATTACATATTTGGTAACCCGAACACCCTCACCTTCTTAAGAATTATAAGAGTAGTAATAGATAGGCCTTTACATATTGATAAGTATATTTAGTTGACACATAACAAATAATATACATTTAATTTATAGTTTTTTTAATTAGCATAATACGTGTTGGTACATATACAGTACAAGTAAACGTCACACAACACAAATTTATTACAATATAAGCACAAAATGCACAAATATACTTGCATTTGAAAATGCACAAAATGCACACAGGGATTCTTTTGTGAATCCCTCTGGTCTGAGGAAGGTGAGCGTGGTTCACCGAAATCGATCACCATAATATTTGTGCATTTTGTGCTTGTATTATAGTATATTTGTGCATTTTGTGCTTATATTGTAATAAATTTGTGTTGTGTGACGTTTACTTGTACTGTATTTAATTTATGAAAATTAAGTTGAGTACAAGTTTACGATATTTACATCCATGTATTATATTTAGTGAAAAGTACAACTTTTCAGGTGCAAAATAAGCAATTTTGAAACTAAGAAAACCCTAAAGTTACATAAAGCTCTTATTTGCTGACGTAATTAAGGTATATACGAACTTGTTCTTAGACAGCTATACTTAAACTAAAATATATATACTATGATCAACATAGTTCATATATTTTAAATTGATCCATACAGTAAAGAGTTATGTTTAATTTACTTCTAATCCTAACCCCTTTCATTTCCAAGTATGTGGGGGGGTGGGTGAAGAATTTGGTGGGGAAGACCATGTGAACGTTATAGGGGTTTAGTATACTGGTGGAAAATAACAGATTCAAATAACTCATGTTAAAGACCACTTATCCGAGAATAAAAACTATTCTGTACAGAGCAATTTTCTAAACAGATTAGGCAAACTACAATTATTATATAGTTTGATAAACTTAGCACAAGGTTTTAAAATAAATAACAGTGAGAGTCATCCTGTTTTTCAAGCACCACTTTTAGATAGAATCTAAGCTGCGTTTCAATAGTACAGCATCCTCATTACAGATGATGTCCTGGTGGAGCTCCTGAACATCAGCAAACAGTGAGTAACTGCAGTAGATCTCAGTGATAGAATCGTTAGTGAAGCTAATAAATAAAATAGGGCCCAAGAAAGAGCCCTGAGGAACGTTGGAGGTGGCTCATTAAGACAAACACATCATGAAGATAACTGGCAAAGAATTGTAGGACTCCAAAGAAAGGCTCGCTCCTACGTACTCAAAATCTGGGGTGGGCTATGGTCACCCACTCAAAAAACACATTTTCAGAGTCTGTGTGTAATTCTAATCTAAAAATGAATAATGCTTTTTTTTCAATTTATGATTTGTTTAGCAGCTAGACGACATTTAGTTTTTTCATAAAACAATTATATCTTTGTTGTTATCTTTACGATTGTTACAAAACTCGGTAAATGGGTTCATGTTAGCAGGTAGTATTTTATAACGAAATATTTATAACTATTATTATTATTTTAACAAATATCTAAAAAAACACTGGTTTTATAGAAATTGTGTAAGATATAAAACAGTTTAAAAATAACGTTACCTTTTCCAATGATACCTCATTTGTAAAAATCAGTTGTGAAATAACAAATTTTTGAACTAACATCAATTCACATGCAGTTCAAATACTATAAAATCAGTAGCCATTTACTTTGCATGTGAATTAATGTTAGCTCATAAAATTTGTATTTCTTAACCGATTTTTATAAATGAGGTATCGTTGGAAAGGTAAATTTATTTAAAAACTGGATTGTATCTTACACAATTTTAATAAAAACCAGTAGTTTTTTTAGATTTTTGTTTAAATAAAACAAAATGGCCGTCATTTAGAAAATAATCAATTTAAATTTAGAAACTAATCAAAACAAATTTATAAAATAACCAATATAATTTAAAATTATGTTTTATCAAACACTAACTTTTATGATGAACCCATTTATCGAGTTTTGTAACAATCGTAAAGATAACAACAAAGATATAAATTATTTTGTAAAAAAAAAAAAAAACAACAAAATGGCGTCTACCTGCTAAACAAAGTGGAAATAGAAAGACATTTTATACTTAATTTTTAGCTTAGAATTCCACATATAATCTGAACATGCATAGCCCCACCTTTTTGTAATACCCTATATATTCCAGAAATATTATACATACATATTTATACCTATAAAGGGCAAATACCACTGACTCACACACTCATGGCTGTAACTAAAAAAGTCCTAAGTCTACGAGGCTGAAATTTTGTAGAGTCAAAGGTATTATGTTGTAGATGTGTAATATGAAGAGTTTAAAAAATCATAGTAAATGGAAGATGGCAGCCTTTTTAGTCCCACAATGTTAAATGCCAAAAACAGCGTTTCTATAATTGGACTGTAGCGGCTAAATGACTTTTTGCTCTATCTCACCTTCTTCATCCTTAGGTAGAACTAGATTTTTAATTTGTGCGTGTAAATCAAATTTACCAACTGTAAATTAACCAATTTACGGCCTATAAGAGTAGACTTACGGATTTTTCCAGACTGTGAAATTTTGTTATCTAGGATAACGGATCGGAAAATTAATCGGAAAATTAACAATTTAGTTTTAAAGCATGCATAGCCAGATCATAGAACATGACTAAACATGGCGAGAAACACAATATTTTATTGATTCAGAGCCAAATATAGTACTTTGTGCCCTCTTAATTTGGAAAATTTACAATATAATTTGACCAAATGCATAGCCAGTTTACAGGACATGGCTAGATATGGCGAGAATCCCGATATTTCACTGATTCAAAGTCAACTACAGTAATTTGTGCCCTCTAAAAGTAGACTTATCAATTTATCTAGATTTTGAAACTTTTTTATCCAAGACAACAAGTGATTTCAATAGGAAAATTTTAAATTTTATATATATATATATATATATATATATATATATATATATAAACCATTTACCACTCATCACTATTTCTCCTAAACTGTACGTCCAATGTACTTGATTTTTTGTACATAGATTTGTCTTGGCCCTTAGAGGCTCACTAAGAAAGGATTTTCTTCTTCGACCTCAGGAATCTGTCCCACTGGCCTCAAAAATTCCCATGGTATGGAGCTATATTAATTGATTGATTTATTTCATTAACAGCTGTTAAATAAAAACAAATAGAATAACATTTTGGTGGGCTAAACTTTTAAAATGAAAAATAATTGAGTACAGTAGTAAACTATACTATATAAACTAATATCAGCTGTTATAAATTGGATACTGTGTAAAGTGAAAGGCTGCTGCACATTTCAATTATACAATCAAAACAAAATATTATAACGGGCAAAGCGAGCGGGTACAGCTAGTATATAAATGTATTATATCTAACCTTTACTAACCAAAATCAATGGGGTAAATAGGAACAATAATTCTAATCATATTGGCTACAATCTAAGGGACCTTATGATGAACCATTGAGATAAAGTTGGACAGTTAAAACAATAATATTTTCAGGTAATAAATATATTTACATGGTTTTATTTATAAAAAACTTACATCGAAACAACTTAATAAATAAAGACTTCTTTATATTAACTATATTTTTATGGTAGAGGTACAGAGTAGGTGGCTCCCACTTGGCCCTGTACTTTAGATGACCCAGGGATGGTCCCAGCTCCTCCTGTTACAGACAGAGTGCCAGGTCCCACCCTAGTGCTTCCTCCTACATGGCCACTGTAGGATGTTCCAAGACCTCTTGTGTGAGTGGCGTCCACCCCGCCGTGCAGTCCGTTAGGATGGTGGTAGTTGACACCACCCCCGAGGGTCTGTGCTCCGTTGTAAGGACCTCCAAACACCCTAGACCCATGAGCCGTTCCTTGAAATCCATTGTGGGAAGGGGTGTTGATATGTCCATGCACCATTGTACCACTGGGTCTCACCCTGTCCGCACCGATGTGCCAGTCCTGAAATGTTGATATGCAAATGAGACACATATGCTAGTTCAATCGATAAACGTTTCTAGAGTAATGATTGAATACAAAAACAAATATCAATGATATACGAGTATTGCACATGAAATAATTAAGACAATGAAAAAATAGCCTGCTTTATATCTTAAAAACTATGTAAATTAATAATATATTAATAATTATAAGATATAATTAATTCATCTAAATGGTAGGTCTGCATTTACACTAAACTTGAATAATCAGCAATAGTGTCATGCCAATTACATATAACTGCACATTTTATTTTTGTAAATTTGTTTGCTTGAAGTATGTTGGTGGTATTTATGTATATAAATACTAAAAATTATGAAGTTTTTGTATGTAAATCTAACCAAGTTATTGTTACAGAGTCAGATTAAGAACGTTTATAGCCCCAAAAGTGTTATTGTAACGAAAAATGGTTGCATGTTTTTCAATAAATGTTAAAAGTGAAATGTAATATTTAAAAAACAAAACTGACTCAAAACTGATGTAAACATTTCAAAACTGGTGTATAGGTTTGGAAAAGTATTGCATTATATTACAATTAATTGGAATTATTTAAAATAACTCATTAAATGGTAATATTTCTAAATACCAGTTATTTTTTAATGTTTACTAAATACAATCTAAAGTTTCGTGACATTCAAATATTCACCTGGACAAATTCATGACATTTCAGATACTTTAATACTTGAACTTGATTATTTTATATTATTTTTCGTAATTATGTAAGATAATTAATTAATTTTAATTTATTTTTAAATGTCTATACTTTGCGTGTAGTATTAGTCAATCAATAAATCCAATCGTATTAATAACTAAACAGGAATATTAAAATAAAATTATTATAAAAAATACATTTAAGTTTGAAAATACTTTGGCTAGCTTATTCTATGTAATATTTTATCAATATATTGAAAATAATAGATCTATGATAGTTTAAATTAAAAAAACGATTAAGTTTCTCAATCAGAGCAATTTTATTCTTAAATAGTCTGTTATACTGCGTATGGGCAGAGAACAATATTGTGAGCATACAATATAGTTAAAATTCTCATTAAGAATATTGTAAAGAAACAAGAAATAAAGTTACCCTTTGACATATAGCTGGAGATATGACAGCGAACAGCACAACTGCAAGAACTACTTTCATCATGGTTGCAATCTGTGAAAAAGGCAGTGAATAAATTTATATAATTTAGCAATTATCATTTTCTAAAACCAACTAACAGACTTACTAGATATGCGCATCTCTTTGGTAACAGACTTACTAGATATGCGCATCTTTTTGGTAACAGACTTACTAGATATGCGCATCTTTTTGGTAACAGACTTACTAGATATGCGCATCTCTTTAGTAACAGACTTACTAGATATGCGCATCTTTTTGGTAACAGACTTACTAGATATGCGCATCTCTTTGGTAACAGACTTACTAGATACGCGCATCTCTTTGGTAACAGACTTATTAGATATGCGCATCTCTTTGGTAACAGACTTACTAGATATGCGCATCTTTTTGGTAACAGACTTACTAGATATGCGCATCTCTTTGGTAACAGACTTATTAGATATGCGCATTTCTTTGGTAACAGACTTATTAGATATGCGCATCTCTTTGGTAACAGACTTATTAGATATGCGCATCTCTTTAGTAGCATACTTACTAGATACTAGACATATTTTTAGTTATAAGATTGACGTTTGTAATACAATGTAAATTGTCAATGTACAATAAGGAAATTTTGAATTGAATTTGAATATATGCGCATCTCTTTAGTAACACACTTACTAGATATGCGCATCTCTTTAGTAACAGACTTACTAGATATGCGCATCTCTTTAGTAGCATACTTACTAGATATGCGCATCTCTTTAGTAACACACTTACTAAATTCAAATTCAAATTCAAATTCTTTATTCATAATTTTTTGTACACATATACAAAGAATAGCGTCTTAATACTTAAATGCTTAAACTAAAATAAAACTACGAGATACATGACTATAAAAAATAAAACAAATAATAACAATAATGGGACTTATTGAATTTATTAGAAGACCAGGCTCTCAGTACTCAAGAACAAAAATATTCATTAATTGAATAGAGTGCTTTTTCAGTTAGATATCTTTTTATTTTGATTTCAAAACTTTTCGCAATATTTTCAAGCTTAATCTCAGTTGGTAACTGCATAAAGAAATGTTTTCCAATGTAGCTTGTTTTCTTTTTATAGAATTCCAAGCTGTGTCGATCTAAGGATATTTTATTACGTGTGTCATAATTGTGTTGGGATTGTATTAGAGATTCACTGCAGTTTGACTTAAAAAATTTAATGCATTCAATAATGTATAGGCTGTATACTGTCGGTATGTTTTGTTCGGAAAAAATGTGCTTTACATGATCTATTATATTCAGTTTGAACATTATTCTGAGCGCCTTTTTTTGTAATATCAAGATTTTATCTAAATTCTGTTTAGTTGTTGCGCCATATATACTAATACCGTAAGATATATGGGAATGTATAAAAGCATAGTATATCATTCTCATAGTTTCTGTATTGCACAATTTTGACATTCGTCGTAAGGCATAGATTCCAGAAGAAAGTTTGCGAGTAATGTTGTCCACATGGATATCCCACGATAAATGTTCATCTATAGTCAAACCTAGAAATTTTGTACTGCTACATTGAATCAAAAAATCATCTTCTATTGAAATGTGTGGTTGAAGCTTTTTTCTGGCCTGTTTTGTAGAAAACGATAAAAAGGTAGATTTTGTGGAATTTAGAAGAAGGTTGTTTGAGTCAAAAAATGATTTAACCTCTGATAAATCTAAAAGAGATGATATTTCAATATCTTCTTGATTTTTCCCAGTAACCACCATATTAGTGTCATCTGCATAAAGACAGAGATCACTATTAACTACTTTTTGTGGAAGGCCTTGGATGTAACATAAAAAAAGAAGAGGTCCCAGAATGGAACCCTGAGGCACCCCATGCTTAACTCTTTGAGATTTTGATGCAAATTTTCTTATGTAATTACACGAATGAGTTTCTTCTCTATGTTTAATCTCTACATATTGAGGTCTTTCACTTAAATATGACTCAAACCAATCTATTTCTTTCCTACGTAATCCAAGTTCCTTTAATTTGGTTATTAATTTTGTGTGAGAGACGCTGTCAAAGGCACGTGATAAATCAAGAAAAATACCTACTACGTTCTCACCTTTATCAATAGCACTTATAATATTTTCAATAAAATTAACACCAGCAGTGATGGTGGATTTTCCAGGCCTAAAGCCATGCTGTTCCTTGTCCAATAAATTATTATTTTCAAGATAATTCAACAGTTGATTATACACACACCTTTCAAATATTTTAGAGAAAGTTGGGAGAAGCGATATAGGACGGTATGATGAGAAGTCTTTGTAATCTCCCTTTTTATACACTGGGATCACTTTAGCAATTTTTAATCTATCAGGAAAATGGCCTGATATCATTGAAGAATTAATTAGATGGGCTAAAGGTTTTGCAATAATTTTTATACAATTTTTTATGCGCATCTCTTTAGTAACACACTTACTAGATATGCGCATCTCTTTAGTAACACACTTACTAGATATGCGCATCTCTTTAGTAACACACTTACTAGATATGCGCATCTCTTTAGTAACAGACTTACTAGATATGCGCATCTCTTTAGTTGGTTGAGAGGGAGTTTGAATGTTGCTTGGCACAGTTTGTATTTGGTAATATTTCTTTTGTCTTAGCTTGCCTTTATCGTTCACCGAATCACTGTTACACCAACCTATTTCTCAATAAATTGGAAATTTTGATTAATGCTCTTTCCTCAAAATTCAAATATGTCCTTTTAACTGGTGATATAAACATTGATGTACTTAAAAAAGATAACACATTTAAAAAATTTAATAATATTTTGAGAATGTATAACTTTTCCTACAAAGTTGAATTCCCAACCCGAGTTACTCCTACATCAAGAACTGCATTAGACAATTTTTTAACAAATTTTTCTGATGATAAAACTAGAGTTTGTGGTTTAATAACCATGATTTCTGATCATGATGCAATTTTGCTGGAAATTCTAGATGCTAGTAGTTCTTCTGTAAAAATTACCAGAAAGGAAGTACGAAAACTCAATGATGACAACACTGAATATTTTAAAAGGTGTCTTGAAAAGGAGGACTGGATGGATATGTACCAGGCTCCAGTAGATAAAAAATATGAAGTTTTTCATGAACTCTTTTTGTACCATTTTAATGTTTGTTTCCCTAAGTTAATGGTGACAGAGAAATCAGATAACAAAACATACACTTGGATCACGTCTGACATAAAGAACAAAAAATCTGAGTTAATTGATTTAGAAAAATTGCGGAGGGTTACAAAAAATGATTGTTTAAGCACTCAAATTAAAGCCAGGAAGAAAATATTGAAAAATGATATAGTTGAATACAAAAAAAGAAACATTAGCCGAAAAATTCAAAACTCCACAAATAAAATAAAGACCACTTGGGGTATAATCAATTCAAATGTTGGCACTCGTCAAATTTCAATCTCAAATCTCATCTTAAAAAAAGAAAATTCTTTCGTAACAGACCCAATAGTTATTAGTGCACTTTTAATGATTATTTTGTGAACGTAGTGGATGAAAATATTAAACCTAGTTTAGGGTATAGTCCCTCTGACCTTTCTTCAGAAGACCAAAAATATCAACGTCCAAATAATTATTTTTCATTCACTCAAATTACCGATGAGGATGTCATTAAGATTGCTATGTGTTTTGAAAATAAATACTCGGCTGGGTTTGATGACATCCCCATTACACTTATAAAAAATTGTATAAAAATTATTGCAAAACCTTTAGCCCATCTAATTAATTCTTCAATGATATCAGGCCATTTTCCTGATAGATTAAAAATTGCTAAAGTGATCCCAGTGTATAAAAAGGGAGATTACAAAGACTTTTCATCATACCGTCCTATATCGATTCTCCCAACTTTCTCTAAAATATTTGAAAGGTGTGTGTATAATCAACTGTTGAATTATCTTGAAAATAATAATTTATTGGACAAGGAACAGCATGGCTTTAGGCCTGGAAAATCCACCATCACTGCTGGTGTTAATTTTATTGAAAACATTATAAGTGCTATTGATAAAGGTGAGAACGTAGTAGGTATTTTTCTTGATTTATCACGTGCCTTTGACAGCGTCTCTCACACAAAATTAATAACCAAATTAAAGGGACTTGGATTACGTAGGAAAGAAATAGGTTGGTTTGAGTCATATTTAAGTGAAAGACCTCAATATGTAGAGATTAAACATAGAGAAGAAACTCATTCGTGTAATTACATAAGAAAATTTGCATCAAAATCTCAAAGAGTTAAGCATGGGGTGCCTCAGGGTTCCATTCTGGGACCTCTTCTTTTTTTATGTTACATCCAAGGCCTTCCACAAAAAGTAGTTAATAGTGATCTCTGTCTTTATGCAGATGACACTAATATGGTGGTTACTGGGAAAAATCAAGAAGATATTGAAATATCATCTCTTTTAGATTTATCAGAGGTTAAATCATTTTTTGACTCAAACAACCTTCTTCTAAATTCCACAAAATCTACCTTTTTATCGTTTTCTACAAAACAGGCCAGAAAAAAGCTTCAACCACACATTTCAATAGAAGATGATTTTTTGATTCAATGCAGCAGTACAAAATTTCTAGGTTTGACTATAGATGAACATTTATCGTGGGATATCCATGTGGACAACATTACTCGCAAACTTTCTTCTGGAATCTATGCCTTACGACGAATGTCAAAATTGTGCAATACAGAAACTATGAGAATGATATACTATGCTTTTATACATTCCCATATATCCTACGGTATTAGTATATATGGCGCAACAACTAAACAGAATTTAGATAAAATCTTGATATTACAAAAAAAGGCACTCAGAATAATGTTCAAACTAAATATAACAGATCATGTAAAGCACATTTTTTCCGAACAAAACATACCGACAGTATACAGCCTATACATTATTGAATGCATTAAATTTTTTAAGTCAAACTGCAGTGAATCTCTAATACAATCCCAACACAATTATGACACACGTAATAAAATATCCTTAGATCGACACAGCTTGGAATTCTATAAAAAGAAAACAAGCTACATTGGAAAACATTTCTTTATGCAGTTACCAACTGAGATTAAGCTTGAAAATAATGTGAAAAGTTTTGAAATCAAAATAAAAAGATATCTAACTGAAAAAGCACTCTATTCAATTAATGAATATTTTTGTTCTTGAGTACTGAGAGCCTGGTCTTCCAATAAATTCAATAAGTCCCATTATTGTTATTATTTGTTTTATTTTTTATAGTCATGTATCTCGTAGTTTTATTTTAGTTTAAGCATTTAAGTATTAAGTAATTCTTTGTATATGTGTACAAAAAATTATGAATAAAGAATTTGAATTTGAATTTGAAGCATACTTACTATCTAGTATATCTATGCGCATCTCTTTAGTAACACACTTACTAGATATGCGCATCTCTTTGGTAACACACTTACTAGATATGCGCATCTCTTTAGTAACAGCTTGCTTTCTGAATATTTTAGACGAAACAAATATAGTTTAATTCATAATTTTTAAAGATATTATCAAACAGTTTATCTTTGGACATGGAATTAAAAATATATTATATAAGTAAAACAATTTAATAATTAGTTTGGCAATAATGGAATATAAATCAATTTTTAATCGTAGGTATTTCATTGGTCACTTATTAAATCTGTTAAGTTTTCAGTAAAATTTTCGGCAACGTGTTCCTTTTTTACATAAGACATACGTTTAAATATCAGAAACATTTAATCACACTCGAACACATATTTTTAGATCCAACCAAAATATTATATGAGAAAAGGGAGAACGTGGAATATTTAACATCATTTTATATCAAACCATGATTTTTAGCCCCTGAACTGTAAAGATTAAAATAAAATTTCAAATATTCAACTGATAAGGCGATGTATACAAAATATTTTCTTTTTGATAATTTAGCAGCAAAATAAAAGTAATAAAAACAGAATAATATAAAAACTGGAAAATAAATAAAGTTCTTCTTATTTATAAAACTACTATTCTAACGTTTTAAACTATTGATAACAGGAAATTATTTAAGGGGTTTTAATGATATTTCTATAACCTCATTATTAAAGAAAATGCGTCTATTTATGTGATGTATTTTAAACAATACTTACAAAATATTTGTATTGAGAGAAGTAACTTCCAACAAAGGACGTAGAGACGTATTAATGTTTGCAGGTTGATTTATTTTATACTATCTGAGCTGGTGGGGGTTTCTGGTCCGTAGAAACTGTACTTCACAGCTTCTGAGGAAGTTACGAGTACATTTCACAAACACCATACAACTAACCTTCAATCCTTTGATAAGTGGGTTCAACACGTAAAAATACTAAGATCAAACACTTTTTGCAGTACCGGTAGATAACTAGAAAGTAGCAATATTTACGTTTCATAATCCAACTAAAAGCTCGACATGTTTTTAAAACAACATACTTTTTTACTGTCTCATGTATAGTAAAAGAGATTTTTTAATATGAATGTTTATTTTGTTTTAATTATAATAAAACTCATTAAATTGCCTATTTATTTAAACAACTTTTATGATGTATTTAAGATTTTTAAAAAATAATCTATAAATTATTTAAATATTTCCATTACAATTAATACATATTTATTGAATCAACAAGTTATTTAACTTATTCATGATTATTTAAAACAATTTTAATTTAATGATCTTTAGAATTTCTTGATATTTTTTGTGTATTTGTAATATCCCCTAAATGTAATTACTGTACATATTTTTACTTCAATATAGTTTATGAACTGTATATGAATATACTCTTTTGTCCAAATGAAGATTCAAGATTCAATGCCAAGAAAACAGTGGTTTATAGTATTTGGAATATGGCTGTTTTCACAGAAAGCTTTTGTTGATTCAAATGAATACAGTTTGAACCTTGAACATTCAACTATATTAGTATAAACTATATTTAAATAAACTATATGAAATGAAGAGTCAGGTTTACATGATGTATATGTTGAGACCTGAGGATAAACTATGATTTACTTCTCCCCCACTATTTAACCCTGAAAATGATTTATTAATAACAAATAACAATACCTTTCCATTTGTACAGACAGGTTAGTTTATGTATAAAAGGAATCTAATATTTTATCTTTATTCCACTCATAATACTATGTAAAATGAGTAATCTGTTGAGTGATGATTATTAGTGTAGAAAGACCCAAAATATTTTATCTGGATCATATTTTGATGTAGGCCTATATCAAATAAAGAAAAACACAATGCTCGTAAGAAATTTACCAGAATATTATTAAGAAAATAGTCATATTATTTAATATTCAAAATAAATTGAAAATAAACATTATACAGGAGTGAGTTTCATGTCATGGCACACCTGGATATAATTTAAACGGCCAAAGATATCAATGTGAGTTCTTAACAGTACCTATTATAAAACATTTAAAAAAATTGTCAAGCTGTTAAACATTTTCCCCCCTTTTCTAAAGGGGATTAAAGGGGGGCAACTACAAACTTTCAAATATAAAACGCTTTCATGTAAGGTAATAAAGAAATAAAACCAATGATGCAAACTAGAGGTCTCTACGTTTAATTAAAAAAAGTAAACGACTAATTTACATTAACAAAATCATTTACTTTCTTGTCCTGTTTTTCGTTACATGAGTTAACCTGCTTTGAAATTTACCTTGTTCTTATCTTACCAGTTTCAACAATCTTCTTTTGACTTTTTTTGTATACTACTCACTAGCATTTTATCAATTCATATCTTAAGTTGTTCAAAATTTTAGTTCAACCTTACTTTTACAAGTTTACAATGTTACAAGTTTATTTTTACAAGTTTAAAATTTTAGTTCAATTTTACTTTTCTGACGAATAGTGTTACTTATTCTATTTTAATTATGGAAGGTTCTGAGTTTGAAAGAACTACTGGGTTAATGATGTGATGTTATGGGGACCGTATAAGATCTTACAGTGTATTAGTAGACTTATTCAATGAGGAATTCCCGAATCAATCCCATAAGGAGGTTTACGGTGACAAGAATTATTCAACGGTTTAATGATACACATTCTGGAAAATATATACCCAAGGCAGAAAGGGCTCCTTTAATTGACGCAGATAAATCGTTAGATGTTATGCATAGTTGAATTTATATTTTTAATCGCTTTAAAATGAAGGGTTTGCTTTGAAATTTTTAAGTTGTCCCCCTTTGTCCATCTTTAGAAAAGGGGGGCAAAATCTTTAATAACTGGAAAAATAGAAAACATATTATAATTGGTATGTATGATCAAGATATCACATTGATAACTCGCCGTTTAAATAATATCCAGGTATGCTAGGACATAAAACTAACTCTGTATATATGACAATAAATACAAATCCACACTCAAAATTCAAAAGAGTTGACGTAATTTTACCGCCAATTGTACTGTTCATTTTTATTATTAATATGAGTTATAGTGAACCACAAGTTAATATTATATGATTTAAAATTTAAAATCACACATTTAACTGTAGAAAGTTATAAAATACCCGTTACTTTACATAAACCAAATTATAGTCCATGAGAGTAGTTTTTGGTCCATCAAACCATCAAAGGAGACTTCAAGTGTTACGATAAGATCATTTTTACGGAACGATTGAAATAGATGTTGAAATAGAAACCAGTGTTGGTGTTTTTCGTTGAGCGAAACAACCCTATTAAAAAGCGTTAGTGTGGTAGTTCCTGGACGTCTTTTAAGACACTATGTTAAAACATAGTATCTTAAATAACGAATTCACATGTAAATATAAATATTTGTATTAACTATTAAATATATTTAATTTCAAAAGCAAATCGGTTCCACGAAATTTATCGAGTTAAGAATAAGATAAGGTAGCTTGATTGGATTAATTTTAAAACTTAAAAGCCAAGAACGATTGGAAAAATGTCAGGAACGTTAACAATCTGGGCTCCACTAACCTGATTCTAAAACATCCAGTGATTTTATATCACCAAAGGCTTTTTATTGATACATATACTAGCTGTTTATGTTTATAATGTTTATGCTGGTGTTTATGGATTTAAAACCGTATGAATTTACTGTATAATGAAATATATCTATAAAATAAACGCGATAATATGTATATTGCTTCGTTACTTTTAATAGTAACTTAATGTTAATCTAGTCACGAGTCATATACCGAGGCCGAAGGCCGAGACAACTCCAGGACAGCAAATAAAGGGGCATGCATGTGAAGCGTGAAGGCTCCTGGCATAATGAAATTCGTTGTACTATTATTAGCATTTTTTCAATGTTGGAAAAATAGCTCGAAATAATAAATATTGATGCCAAACCACGATGTTCAAGTTAAAATATTGAAAATTAACACATTCAATAAACAGTTTATTGCAAACAAGTTATTTGCCCTTAAGGTACAGGGTGTTTGAAAAGAGTGCGCCAAAATTTGGGAAGTGATTAAATGGTGAAAATAAAAGTTCCTATAAAGAAGTGTTTTATCTCGCTTAGTTTGGCGTCTGTCTGTCTGTATGTGTTTTCCTTAAAACATAAGTAAAAATCTCCAAAATGGTATTAGCCAAAGTTTTGAGCCTGAGACGAATACTAACCTTACCACCACCTAAACTACTGCTCAATGTTAAAATAATACTTTCAGGTGGACTTTTAAACGTTTTAATGCTCTATTTCACGAAACCGAAAAAATAAAAAGCTTATCGTATATAAAGTTTAGCTTAAAACAAGATACATCTGTTGGTACCTCTATTGTTACAATCGGAGAGTAAATAACTGAGAACATGTAATTTTTCTGATTGTGTGGAAAATTGACTAGAACAAAACAAGTCGAATTTTTTTCACACAATATAATAAATTAAATGTTTACATTTATTTACGGTTCGATTGTAACAAGCAATGTGACAGAAGATTTTTATTGATTTTAGGTAAACTTTAAGTACGTACATATTTTTAGTTTTGTCTTCAGTTTTTGTACAATTTAGCATCTAAGTTTTTAATGGCACCATTTCGAAACAGGTGAGAATATTATTAAAATCTTAGCAGTATTTTAGATGATGTTAGGGTAAATATTCACTCTTGGTTTCAAAACTGAAGTTCATAAAGTTTTGGAGTTATTAAAATAATATATTATAAAAAAAATACCACTTACTCACTCACTGATAACAGTTTCTCAACAACCACTAAACCTCCGAAGCAGAAAATTTGTAGGATCATTGGTCCTATATTGTAGATGTGCAATAAGAAGGGATTTAGAAAAATTTGCCATAGTTCCGAAAGGCCAGCCTTTTTTCGCACACCTTACACATGCATTTCAGCCTAAAAACTTGGAGTATTGGGGGCCCAAAAACTTAAATTAAAAATTTTGTTTAATACTGATGCTATCTACTCAAGTGGGGAATCAAATTAAAGCTATTTTTCTCTTGAATCCAAATAAACCACCAGATTAAAAAAAAGGGCAATTAATAAGGGGCACACGAAAGAAAATTAAAAAACAAAAAAGGGTAGTATTAATATAAACCCACAAGGGTAGTGGAGAATCAAACTATAGGTATTTATCTCCCAAATCACATTATATCATTGTATTTTGGAAGACACAACGTTTAAGGGCTCTGGCTCCAAATAAAAATATATGCTCCAAAACCCAAAATTGGGTAGTAAAACTAATATACCAATTGGGGTGTAAAATTAAAGATATTCTTCAATCAATTACTAATACACCATCAGATTTTAGAACAAACTATGTTTATGGGCTCCACTGCCTCTAAAACCAAAATTCATGTTCAAATTGGTTAAAAATCTGTAGGCAGATCTCCCTCACAAGGTGATCTGCCGAGACCCAAAAATGGGACTGTAGCAGAGTGCCATGGTGAGGTCGAATTCCACAAAGGGGCCTTTAACAGAGCACTCTGGACAGGCCTTAGGCCGAGTTCTACAATGGGGCAAAAGGCAGAGACTCCAGACGAGTTCGAAGGCCGAGCTTTCTTCACGAGCCTAGCGAGTAACGGGGTAAGCACGTAAAGCGTGCAGGGGTTGCCCTTGGTGTATATATACACACACAAAATGGAAAAAAATATGGAAATGCTATAACAACTTTTTTATGACTTAACTTGTAAAGGTCAAATATTCTACAGAATTATTGTTACAAAGAACCTACATTTTGACAAGAAAACATTTAATATTTTCAGGGGGACAGCCCGTGCGGAGTTGAACGAAAATGCTCAACGTGAGCCTAGGTCAAGTTTAGTATCAAATTAAAGGACCATTCAAGATAAATTAATTACCGCAAACATGACTTTGACAAAGTAGCGGTCGTTTGTATTTCAAAGTAACTAATTTGATCAATATTACTGTTTCATGAATTAATGGTTCAAAGTAAATTATTCTGATCAAAAATAACATCTTATGGAACACAATTATTCCACAAAAATATATTATCGATGGAAAAATATAACCATATAGATTAGTTACTTCACAAGATAAACAGACAAAATTTGTTTATCATAAAACTCAAGTGACTCTACTCTGGTAAAGATAAACCTTTCGAAGTCCGGTTTGCGGCAATTCATTTATCTTGAATAGAACTTTCATTTTATACTAAACTTGACCTAGGCTCACGTTGAATATTTTCGTTCAACCTCCCCCTGAAAATATTAAATGTCACTAATGACTTCAAAATGTTGGTTCTTCATGGCCATTATGATGTAGAGGATTTCACTTTTACAAGTGAAGTCATACAACAGTTTTGATTGCATTTCCATATTTTGGACAGATGCCAAACTAAGCGAGATAAATACATCTTCGTAGGAACTTTTACAAATTATTTCCACTCATTCAATCATTTACCAAGATTTTGCACCACACATATAAAACACCTTGTACATAAATATTGTTCGAAAACAATCAATGTATTAAATTTTGCGAATTGTAAAGTAATGATTAATTGACCATTTCTAGTGTTCACGTTCCTAGGAAAACAAGATACTGTATTGAATGATTCCAGTAGTAAATGTACATGACTCACACTGGAGCCTGTGGAGTACAGAACCAATATTTCCAGTTCATTAGCCAGCGCGGAATGTCCTTGGACCAACTCTGACGTCACTTCCTACCTGCCAGCCACTTTTACTAGTAACGTGGCCACAGGCCCAAAAACCATAATAAATTGAATGTCTTCGACTTATTTTACAAGAACTAATCAGACAATTATTTCAGTAAATTTTAAACTTAACAATATAAAACTATTTGTATGAGGCAGAACAGTAATTAAATACCTTTTTCATAATTTCAAATATTACACGGAATGTAAATTTAAAATTTAGAACCAAACAAAGTAAAAGATTTGTCGTAGCGCACTCACGTATTTAAAATTAAGTAAGTCCACTTAAAATTTCCTGACTTTTCCACGTTTTCCCTGTTGCTGGACACCCTGTTATAGTAAGAGCTACCCCAAAGGTAGCTACCCACCCGCCCACCTATACACGTACGGTGGTGATGACCCGCCTGCCCACCCATACACGTACAGGGTGGTATTTGTATGGGTGCTTTGGTATTAGGGTGGTATTAGGGGGGGAGCCTAGATGTACGTACGTAGTGGGTGGTAAGGCTCAAATCAATAAAACATAACCTGATGTATTATGCAGCTTCCTTCATTAAAACTTTTCAAAGTTAATTTATTTACTTTCATTCTAATGATGTTAGATGGTTAGTTTTGTTTTAGTTTGAAGTTCTATGGAGTTAATTTGTAAAATATAAATTATTTGGGTCCATGACAGTTATAAATACTTTGAAATCAATGGGAAAACTATTTTATCGAAAATAATCATTGAATAGCAGAGAATAATATTTAGAATACCACTGTACGTCTATGGGTGGGTGGGTGGGTCAATACCACTGTATGTGTATGGGTGGGCCGGTGGGTCAATACCACTGTACGTCTATGGATGGGTGGGTGAGTGTATCAATATAGTAGAGAGCGAACAGTTGAAGTTGGGCCTTTAAATTTGTTTAGTTTCACAACAACAAATTGCTTTGCAAGAAACAATTTCTCTCACAATTATTTTGTATAGGCCTATAGATTTTTACTGATAGTTCCTAATTAGAGAATTTTAGTTAGACAAAACACTAAAATAGGTTAAGTGCTTAATAGTTTTAGTAAAGCTATCATAAAATAAAGAATACACAAATAAAAATAATAAAACCACTAACTGATGTCATCTGGTGGTCAATAATCATAGAACTTATGGTATAAGTGAACTGATTTATGGTATTTATGGTATGAATTTATTTATTATGGAACTGATCTGATAATATCAGGAGTATACTACCTGTAATAGTCTTGCACAAGGAATTATTTAAGGCAAAAAAGTCAAACTTCCAAGATATTATGTACAAAAATCTACTAAGCACACGATACTAAGATTCAAAGATATATTTCAAATCAATTTATCTCTGCCCAAATCAAAATAACGATTTATTTTAAATGTAATTCATAAATAGTGTGTGGAACCCTAAACTTGCAAAAAGTATGTAATTAGAAAAGTTCCGTGCGTAGTAAAGAGAAATAAAAATCAGCAAAATAACATTTGTTATAATAATTAATTCTAAGTTAAGTCAATGACAAATTTCAATAATCTAACACAAATTGAGCTATTCTAAATAAACCTAAATAAATAATAAATATTTCTTTAAGATTTTCGTTTTGTTATATTATTAAATATACTATTATTATATTTAATGTTTGAATATTATTAAATATAATATATTATATTATTAAGTATTAAAAGATTAAAGATTGTATTATTAAATATATTGAACCTTCTTTCTCGTAGTCACTGGGAGGGGAATATATGGCGGCAACTTAGCAAAATAATTAATTATTTTGCTATATGTTCACTTATGATTGTTTATTTATGTTTTAAGTTTCATCCAATTAAAATAACTAACTGTTTCATTTTGTTGTAATAAAATTATATCATTTAAAATCGATTTATTTAATGAAATTAGAGTGAGCTATCCAAAAGTGATCAAATTTATCCAATTTATAATATTACATATATGTAAATATAGAATTAATAAATACATTTCTAAGTAATTAATATTTTTAATTTGGTTTTATTCCGAAATTCGTATTATTAAACTATACCTTTTATGCAAAACAAATTTTCCAATTACTTATTACAGTGGGATTCTTGTCTTGAAATAATAATTATTATTATTTTAATTGTAGGTATTATATTTTTAAACAGGTGAGAAGATACTTAAAAAGAACATTTAAACAGTATGATATATTCCAGCTTTATATGATCACATAAACATGTAAATATTATATAGGTGAATTCTCAGTCTTTGAGACGCTGTGTAAAGTACAGAACTTATCAGATCTTCTCACGCCGTTCAATATAAGCAGCTGCCACATTGCCTTGCCAGTCAGCTCACAACCTCTGTGCAAGTAACACAGCCTAGATGTAAGTATTTATGAGTATAACAATAGAATATTTTTGATGTTTCTCACATTAAAGTAGTAGATTAAAAAATATATGTAAACGAAGAAGAATTTGAAAATATTTATAAATCAAAATGGTATAGTTGAATAGAAAGTAAGTTGGACATTTTAAGCTTTGATTTGCAGTACATATTTTATCCTTTTCGTAAAAGGATAACACTTATCAATTTTTAATTATTTATTTAAAAGAACTATTTAAGAGTTTTAACTAACTATTTATATTTGTGTTAGTTAAAAACACAATTATTTAGGGGGACTAACTGAAAAGAGATGTTAAGAAGGATCAATATATTACGGTCTATGTTTTTTCTATTAGGTTATATTTTTTCTAACTCCGTTCATATTGGCAGTCTTAAAATATTTATTTTTATTATTCGTTTAGTCACTGGAAACTGCATAAAAAAACTCTCAATTTATCAGTAGTTATTCTGCAGCATTTAATACAGTTGTTCTGTTTTAATAGTTTGTTATTTAAAGTTGTTCCTATTTTATCGAGGGAAAATTATAGTTTTTAAAAGAATTTATAAAGTAGAATCATAGAAGGTTATTGTATACAAGTTAAAATTCTGAACATATATTAATTATATTTTAATACTAACCAAAGGTAGCAACAAATAGAAGCGATAGGTGGACCAAACAGGAAAAATACATTGTGTACTTAAGTGTAAATCGGCCGGGATATTTGCCATTATATCCTAACCAACTATTTCAATTGTTTAAGGTGATATTTCAATTCTTCCTTATCCTTTGTCCATGTGTAAAGTAGATAATCTTTACATGTTGTATATCCCTTGGCACAAACACTATCAGATTTTTGATGATAGTACAAACGACACATATACGTAAAAAAATGTTATGTTACGTAGAAATTAAACATATTTTTTTAGATAGATAGTGTTATTATAAGCCCAAGCTATGAAAACATAATCATTTTTTGAAAAGTACAGAACATTTAATCTGAATTCTAAAATTGATACTGGAAGATTTCAGGTGGCATATTTGGTGAATGAACGGAACTTAAGATGTGGGAATAAAGAGCATGTTTAAAGAGAAAATTACTATAGTGGAATGGATGGAATATTTTTTTACTTCTATTCACTAAGGACTATTGTGGTAACATATTATGCATTGTGTCTAATGCAATAAAAACATACTATTACTATTTATATGTCAAATTGAAACAAATTTATTTGTTTTACGTAGTATACATGCTATTAGATAGAATGTTTGTAAGTAAATGATAAACAAACGTCAAACTGAACAAAAATTTCGCTGAAAACTATCTACATCGACTACAATGAAAAATATTACTAACATCCACACATAAAAGTGAAAAGTACTTGGATGGAAAGCATTAAATGATTGAACCTTCTTTAGTGAATTGGTAGTTAGATTTTGATAACTCTTGACTCTATTTACGTATTGAATAGTTACCAATATGACACACTATTCATTTACCACAACAGAAAGCTGAGTTACCAATAAACACAATCAGTAGTCTTGAAATTAGTATTTTGTATGTGTTTACATAACTCGCTTTGGCATTATTATCCGGCTTTATAAACATTAATTTCTAGTTAGGTTCCATAAATTATGTAGCAGGAAATAATATATTTATTTGGTTGTCGATGTAATTTTTTAAATTAAAATATACAACTTATAACAGGAATGTTTAACATTTGAAAATAATGGCAACTCGTCTTCAAATCTAAGACTCAATTGTATATTAGTTAGCTTTAAAGCACAATTTGTCTACATTTTAGAATGTTGAGATATTAAAAAATATATTATGATATTAATTTGGCTCGTACAAAATCAATTATTCAACCATTAAATAGGTTTATTTTGCTATAATCAGAGGATTTCTTACTTAAAAATAAGTATTCTTTGAATGATAAGTTCTATATCAAAACTAAATATAAACATAATGTTAATTTGGTTACGTTTTACATATATATCTGTCTTCTAATTGTGACAGCATAAAAATTCTTGAACATATTTTTTTTTTGCCTTTAGTAAAACCTTCGATATTGGTAAAATAAATACTAACAATTAGTATATAAATGCTATTGTTTCAGTATTCAGCTATAAAGATGGCACAAACCACAGCCATGGTCCTTCTTCTTGCTTTACCAATGGTGATGAGCGAGTGTCCACCCGTTTACCCTCATTGCCGACTAGTTGTAAGTATGGTTACATTTTAAAACTATACGAAATTGTTGTTTTTTGTTTTATTTTTTTATTGGCACGTTTGGTCCAAGTTGGTTATGTACTGTCAATCTTTTTCTTGTTTTTCTCTGTTAGCTTTCTCTAATATTCCTTCATTCTTTGACATATTTTCCTTCTTGTTTGATCCTAAAACACACTTATACATGTTGATCTATTTTCTTGTTTAAAGTTGGATTTTTTATGTTTGGTTTGGTTGTAAGTAAGGTTCATACTTATTTTACTTTATAGATTAGTTCTTCTTTACTATGCGGAAGTCCTCGGATTGTATATCTTGTGACTTATTTTTTTAAAATCTTAAAAATTCACTTTATCACAAATTTTTTTATAATACACTCATAATGAAAAATGTATTTACATTGAATTCCTATGTAAAATGTTGTGTAGATTTAAAAAAAAAAAAACACGCAAAAAGTAAACAATTTTAATGAATAATGGTGAAAACTAAGTTTAACCAAAACAGAACTCGTTAAAAAAAATAACAATTTATTTTACCTAAATATGGTTGAGGTTAAGAAAATAATATTTCCATATTTTTGTCACAATATATATATATATATATATATATATATAAAATAGTACAAAAATATTATTAAAATATCAAAAAATATTTGAACGAAAACTATGTAAGGTAACCTACTGGAGAAGAAGAATCCTATTTGTGTAGTAGTTTGTAAAACTGATTCAGCACTAGCTCCGTTCCTTTCCTCTGCTTACTCTCTGTAACTTTAAGACTTTCTATCTCTTAAGCTAATACTTATTGGAAGCTTTAAAATGTTACTTTTTACAACGAAAATATTTTGAGTTTTAGCTGTTTATAAACTAAAGGGTTTGAAGTTAGTTTATAATATCAAATTTTATTTTATATTCAGTTTGTTATTTACAGGGGGAATGATATCACAAATTGAGCGATTGAATAATTTTGCATATAAAATCAGTCTAGATTGTGTATTTTAAGATAATGAAATTAGATATTAGCTTCTAAAATTTACCAGTAATATTATATTGAACATTTTGAATAATAATTTCACCACAGCACCAATATTGACTGAAAAATACAAGAACATTAAACAAATATATTAATGTGAAATGAATTTATAGTTGCTGTATATACATATTTTTTCATTAACAAGTTCATAAGGATCTATAGGTAGTGTGTGAACATTGTCACATAAGATTAGCTGTCACATTATTCACTTAGTGAGTATTAACATTTTGAAAATTGGACTCACCCTCAGTTTAAATCATCAACACAAACCCATTATGTCATTCACATAACTTATAAAATACATATTTAGATATGTTTTTTAGTTCAGCAATACCACATTTGGAAAGGAGGGTAGAACATCATAAAAATTTATAACGTATCTAAAATCTATAGTGCATACAAGTTTATAGCACTTCTATTAATAATCTAGTCACTAGATGTTGCTTAAGAGTTTCTACCAAGGTCATAAAGGAGTTGTTTTGTCAACACTAAAATGGACAGGAAATTTGTAGTCTTACCCTCTTGCTAGCAAATAAGATGTTCTTAATTCATTTGACCACAGTTACCACCAACTTATGCACAGGGTGGTATTGCCTCACCCACCCACCCATACATGTACAATAGTATTGCCCCACCAACCCAACCTTACACGTAAGTTCGTGATGGTGTATGGGAAGTTGGGTGGGAAAATTATACAGGGTTGGGCAAAAGTCTGGAATATATTTATTAATTTCAAACACATTGAAAGAAATTTAATGAAACTTTGCAGTTATGTACATGTACCTATACCAAACATTTAGACATTTTTACTTGTTTTTTTCTTAGCCTAGTGGTGGCCAATGAAGCAAGTCTTAAACATTTTAAATGTATGCCTACCTTGAGTTATACCTCATTTTAAAGGTTTTTGTTTTTACAATATAAAAATGCAAATCTGAGGTCAAAATAATTACCCCTTTACAAAATACAGCGATTCAAAGAATTTTATGTCATATTACTAATTCTTCATGTTTAAGAATATCATTTTAAAGGTCTTTGTTTGTAGAACACAAGAATGCGAACCTGAGGTCAAAAGGATGACTGAGTCAGAAAATACAGCCTCTCAAAAAATTAACGTCAGGGTTAGGCAAAAGTCTTGAATATATTTATTAATTTTAAAACTATTAAAATAAAAGTAATGAAACTTTGTAGTTATGTACATGTCCCTATACTAAACACTTGGTCATATTTTACTTGTTTTTTTTCCTATACAGGGAATGGCCCATGAAGGAAGTCTTAAACATTTTAAATGTAAGCCTACCTTGTATTATACATCTTTTTAAAGGTCTTTGTTTTTACAATATAAAAGTGCAAATCTGAGGTGTAAATACCCATTAACAAAATACAGTGATTCAAAGAATTTAATGTCATATTACCAATTCTCCTCAGTTACACAGCTATTTATTTAACAGTTTCAGTTCCCTGTTGCTGATTATGTTGTTGATTGTTAACAATCGTAATAAAAGATTGTTAACAATTATTTTTATCTTAACTATGCTATTTAACTAAGATAAAAATAAGTAAAAATAGTTAAAAAAACTTTTGACAGTAGGTTTACCTAAAATAGTTTAAGAATATTACTATAATAAATTGTTACTTACTTTTTGTGAAATTTAATTCCTCATATTCAGTTAGATAGGTTACAGCTCTACGTAGCAAAAGATAACAAATATCTTACCTTTGTCTTAAGCTGTGTTAGTTATATGACATTAAATTCTTTGAGAGGCTATATTTTCTGACTGGGTCATCCTTTTGAACTCAGCGTTGCACTCTAGTCTTTTAAAAAGAAAGGCCTTTAAAATGAGGTATAACTCTAGGCAGGCTTACTTTTAAGGTTTTTAAGACTTCCTTCATGGGAAATCCCCTGGTCATAAAAAAACAAGTAAAATATGCCCATATGTTTGGTACAGGGAAATGTACATAACTACAAAGTTCCATTACTTTTCTTTTAACAGTTTTAACATTAATAAATACATTCAAGACTTTTGCCTAACCCTGTATAAATAAATAAGACATCAAATTTAAGAATGTACCTCTTATATATTAATTTGTTATAAGCATACAATATGTGTTACAGAATCAACAGTGGCACCTCGGAGCCGACCGGGTGAGACCAAGTGGCGTGGCAGTCCACGGTCACGCCAACACCCCTCCCCTCAACGGGGTCCAAGGTTCTGTCCATGGATCCCATGTCTTCGGAGGTCCTCACAACGGAGCCCAGACTGTCGGTGGAGGTGTGAACTTCCAGAACAACGGGTTACATGGTGGAGTGGACGCCACTCATGTCCGAGGTCAAGGAACTGCCGTCAGTGGTTCACTAGGGGGTAGCACCAAGCTGGGACCGGGGACTCTATCTGTTGGAGGTGGTGCTGGAACAATTCCAGGTTCTTCGAAGGTTCAAGGACAAATTGGGGCAACTTACTCGGTGCCATAAGCGTTTTATAATTGTTTTATTTTATGTTCTTGTCTGTGATCATTGTTGTATATTTGTACATATTTAAAATATATTTGTTACTTTTCATACATTGTCTTCTACCTACATCTTTCAACAAATTTATACATTCATTTTTGATTTACTCTATTGGGAGTTAAATGATTACGAGGGGTTGAGTTAGCAGCATATGATTTTTTTAATAAACAAGTCTTAACAGAATATTTTATATAATAATATAGTCATTCATAATATGTTAGGCTATTTATTATTTGTATGTTCTACTGTGATACATTTATAAATCTTTTTAAAAATAACTTTCGTATAATTTATTTATTAATTTGTTATAATTATAAATAATAAATTATAATTATAAATAATATAATTGATAGTATACTAAACAATTTCAAAAGCATGACAATTACACCGAGTGTATGCTGAAACTCGAGTAGATCAAATAATGCTTTAGTGGAAGTTAAAGGCGAATGGGCTGTAGGTATCTTTGATAATCGAATACAAGTTTCTGACTAATAGACTCTTTCAAGGTCCACACTCTACCTCTTCATAATTGACATTTACGTTTAACCACACATGTCATGTCAAATAAGGTTATATTAGACTCTACAAACATAAACTAGTTATTCTCTTATGATTTAACAATGATGTAAATATATAAGAACTCTAATAAGTATTTTTTTCTAAACATGATATATAACTTCAATCTAGAAGAGTTCAATTTAAAAAATATGAATAATTATATATTTATAAGTTCTTATTGTATGTACACTAATAGAGAAGTTCGAATGTCAATGTTGCTTAGCAGTCAAGATATGGATGTTGCCTGGGGAAGAGTATCATGTTTTCCAATAAGCTAAAAATCAGACCGATAGTACGTGGTTGGGATTCTATGTAAATCTCTAGGTTGTTTGGTTATTAATAATCTCTCTCTAGGGAACATTCAACATTAATTAGTAGCAATGACTACACTTGTTCATATTTACTAATTAACTCATTTGCCTATTTTGTATGACCAGTGTCTTAATAATGAATAAGTTTTTTTTCTATGGATTAACAGGATCGTGTTTATTATTAGGGGTTATATCTATACTAAATCCTCTCTGCTCCCTAACTTCAAATATGTGGCAATTCGGTACATGGTGTCCTTGGTCAATGCTGTCTCACCGAACCCACTCGAGTGTTGGTCGTGAGGAATTATAGTGTCATGAGATACGTAACTCGTACATGGTGGCTGGATGAGATAGTCATCACCACTGTACATGAATAAATGGGTGAGAGGGTTATCTCCACCTTTCGTGTATGGGTGGTTGGGAAGGTGGATGGATAGGTTAGGTGGGTGATTTCTTGGTTGTTGGTGAGACAGTGTAGGTTTTATTATATACGTGACACTGGCTGTACCTGGCTGGGTGGAAGAGCTATTACCACTGGACGTGTATAAATGGGTGGGAGTGTTATCACACTGAACGTGAATGTGTAGGTCGGATAATTAACACCAACTTCCGTGTATGTGTGGATGGGAGGCTTATCACACTATACATGAATGGATAGGTAGGAGTTTCATCGACACTGTACAGTGTACGTATATAGTTGGGTGGGAGAGTTATCACCAACTTCCGTATATGTGTGGATGAAAGGGTTATCACACTGTACATGAATGGATGGGTAGGAGTTTCTTCGATACTGTACAGTGTACGTGTATATTTGGGTGGGAGAGTTTTACCATCTTCCGTTTATGTGTCGATGGGAGGGTTAACACTATTGTAAATGTGCGGAAGGTTGGGAAGGTGGATTGATAGTAAGGTAGGTGAATTCGTGGTTTTTGTAGGTATCATGATATACATGACATTTTTGACATCATGTGTCATGTATATTAAACTCTTTATACATATGGTGATCTAATTGGTCTCTTTATAATGTACCAAGGCTAAATGGAGAGTTTATCATTCTATACAAGCATTGTGAATGAGAACTAGTTTTATTGTGTATTTAAGTCGATTTAAGACCCCTCTTATGTTATTAATATACAAGCTGTTGGAAAGGCCATTTAGTTTGTAGCTACAAAGGGATACGTTGATAGCTCCTCTTACTGTGAATAAATCTTAAAGATATGCAAATTTTGATATTAAAATTATATTTGAATATAATTAAATGAAGGGAGTATTTGTTGAGTATATACATAAAGGAAATTGAAGAGCTCTTCATAGTATTTATAGTAGTACAAGAAAATTGGGATAAAAATGTCTTACTGTATGTACATAGACTAACGTGAATACATAGTGAGCCTACAAAGTATATAGGAAGAGGATGTATCTACATAGCGCAATGTATATAGGTCCTCAAATTTGACATTGAGGGTTCAAATATTATTTTGAGAGTATAAAGAGTGATGTGGAGGGCATCGTTTCTAAAAGGTTATGTACATGTGAAGTTTTTCGAAGAGAAAAACCATAAGAGAAAAAATCTCTACATATATAAATGTAGATAGATCATAAAACTCTAGAAGTGTTTGTCCCTAAATTGAAGGATCCAACCCTCATACTGAATTTTTTTTAAGATCCTAACTTCCACTAGTGTTACAAAATAATTTATATCGATATATTCAGAGTTTATTTAATTTTGATTCAAAACTAGTGATGCAGTGTTGTAACACAGCTACTTGGAGACAAAGAGTTGTGAAAATTGTGGTTATGTGTCCTGTTCTCAATCATCTTAATACCAACACAGTGTCAGCTTAATGGTTGCTATCAACGTGGACACTCCTGAATTAGCCTAGAGTGTCTCTATTGGTTAGGTTCGGATGCTGTGTAGAGAAGAGAACTGAGTATAGACCAATACCACTGTACATGTATGGGTGGGCGGGTGCCTCAATACCACTATATGTGTAGGGGTGGGCGGGTGGGTCAATACCACTGTACGTGTATTATATTCGAAATTTATGTTATGAATGTTATGTTGGGCTTGTCATTTATTGAAAATCAGACCAAAAGTTCATGGTCTACGTAAAACTCTAGGTCACTTAGATGCCCCAGCTACTGGGCTATCAATACAAGACTCTTTCTAACGAACGGTTGACCTTAATTGGTAACAAGTCATCCACACTCATTAAACTCATGTGATTCACATTCACCATAAAATACGTGCAAGCTTGTCGGCGTTTCATACCTGAATAATAATCTGAATAAATAGTATACAATTTAAAAGAGTTTAGTGCAATTAATTTTTTATTACTGTTTATTTATCACATAGCATATTCTAAAATATTCCAGAGAGTCCCCCACAATGCTTACATGTAGGTTGTTTGGAAGATTCCTTCAGGTTGTTTGTAACTAAGGCTATAGGGAGTGTTCATGTACAATCAATGATATTGATCTAGTCATGTGTAGTCATTAATGTAGGGTAGAACTATTTTTTTTATACGTAGGATTATATCGAGCCTTAAAATTAGGAGTAATAGGCTATTAATTGATGAATCATAAGTCCGAAATATAGTACGAACTTTGAAGTACAATAAATCTCCTGGTCCAGACAACATAAGTTCAAATAATTTCAAAAGAACTTTGCCTCATACTATCAATATAATGGCATATCTTTTTAACAGGAGCTTAGAAACGGGTGAATTTCCTGATTGTTTAAAGCTGGCTGTTGTAGTGCCTATATTTAAAAAGGGCGATGTTAAACGCTCAACTGTTATAGACTAATATGACTGCTTTCTGTTTCTCTAACATATTGGAAATATTAACAAAAAAGAGATTATTGAAATTTTAAAATAAAACAAGTTCTTTAGTGACAGTCAATTTGATTCAGAAAAGGGTTAAGTACTGAGGATGCCTTACTAGTCTTCTTAAAAAATGTTTACGTTTTTGGACACTGGAAAAAGTTGTGCTGCTCTGCTTAATGACACAACAAAGGCATTCGATACAGTAGACCACCAAATCATAAGAGATAAATTGATCATAGCCGGTATTACGGGCTTGCCCCTAAACTGGTTTATGAGTTACCTTTCTGATAGGGAGCAGTTTGTAAAACTTGATTCCAACTGTAGTCATAGAGGCTATGTGAACTTTGGAGTCCCTCAAGGTTCTGTTTTGGGACCTATTTTGTTCATTATATATATATATATATATATATATATATATATATATATATATATATATATATATATATATATATATATATGAATGATATGTGTGGTAGTAATATTAATGTACTCATCACTGCATTCACTGATGATGTAGTTTTTACCTACTCTTGTGATCGATTAAATCTAGTCTATGATAAAATGAGTAGAGACCTGTGGCTCCTACGTATATGGTTTCGCTACAACTTCATGCTTCTTAGTGAAAAGACCAAATATATGATTTTTGATATTAAATGTACCAGAAGTTTTATTAACGATTTAGTATATTATAAAGTTGACTGTTTAAACTACGCATCTTGCCAATGCCTTGATATTGGAAAAGTTGATATGATAAGATATTTGGGATTGCACAATGACTCGAATCTATCTTGGACGACGTGATCTAGTTGAAAAGTGAATTACTTAGAAGTGTTAAAGCTTTTGTAATTGATAACAATATACCATGCATTGGTGCTCTCTAGAATTGCTAATGGCTTGGCATGTTGGGGAGGAACGGATGTCATCACGCTATTTCCTATAATTATACTTCAAAAAACCTTCCTCCGCATCATCACCTTTAGTTCCCAATTCACCCCTAGCAATATTCACCCCTCTTATTGTTAATTTGAAAATTTGACCATTTCGAAATCTGTATATTTATAAAATTCTAAATTTTTTTGTTAGAAGTTCTAGTTTTTCTGTACATGTTAAGTTATATAATTTTAGGCGCTTAATATTTGAAGTTCAAAAAGCAAATTTAACTGCTTTTCAAAATGTTTACATATATAATGCTTCTCACTTTTACAATATAATTTCAATATATGTTAGTAATATAACTTCACTAAAACATTTTTGAAAACAGCTGAAATCATATCTTCTTACAATAAATAATGTGGACAATCTTTAAGTATATTACATTGATTTCGAATTTAATATTTTTTCTTCAACTCATTTCTTGACATTTCTTATTTTCTTACAATATTTATTAGTTAATTTAATTAAATACTACATACATTTCTAGATATTCTTTTGCACTATCATTTTTATAATATATTTTGTTATATTCATAATAACTAGGCACAATATTTGTACGTCGCTAAGATCCTTATGTCATATTTCATTCCTCTTAATTCATATAAAATTGTTGCAATATTATATTTTCTGCTTCCTTTACTTTCAAAAATTTGATTCAATCTTACTTTTATTTTCTAATATTTTGTTGATGTTCAATTATTTCTCAAAACGTGCTTTTTTACATTAGTTATATGTAGCAGTTATTTAAATACTAACCGAGATAATACCGTTCCATTTTCTTTTTTATATTAAATCAAAACGTTTGATTTAATATAAAAAATTAGGGTTAAGTAAGTTTGGTTAAGTAATAGCATTAAATTTGGTTTATTTATTAATTAAACTTCTTATGTTATCATTTATATTATTTTAGAAGCTAAGAAATTTGCTTATCTAAACTGTACATATTTGTGTAATCAATGTATGTCGAATAAAGCTTCTTTTGAATTAAATTTTAATTAAAATTATTGTTTGAAAATAATAAGTCCTTCATAGATAAATATATATGAGGGTAAGCCAGGGGTCGAGCAGTCTCAGGCATCAGGACTTTGTACCTCAGTTAGAGAGAGTGCAGGTTCGAATCCTGGCTATGGCTAGGAAATTCTACCAGTAATATACACATTGTACTCCATTATTCTGTCTGATAAGTTCTCCACGTAGATCAATAGTCTGTGGGGAATGGGTGGAGTAGAGTTAAAAAATAGATCGGCCATTCTTAATAAAAAAAATTATAAATAAATAATATTGGTATGATTTTATATTTCAATAAGCGTGCATTATGTTACGCTGGTAAATATTAGTTTTTATTAAAATACATAAACATACATTTATATACAAAATTAATTCATTAATTGGTCGATTCTATGAAGGAAATGTAATTTTGGTTTTACCCATTTTCTGTTACAGTTTGTAATGAGACCGTGAGTTCACACTAATTGTAAAACTCCTGCGCGTAATGAAACTGGATTCCGTACTGTACAGAACTCCTTTCCAGATCATCGACCGACGCTGTGTGACCTTGACGGTATCTGACGTCACAGGGAAACCTGCTGGCTGCAGCCAGTTACTTTCACAACAATGAATGGCCGTAACGAAGTTTACGTTCTGAAGCACTTATGTCTTTTAGTGTTCTTATAAACCAATAATACCCTCGAAATAACAAATTCAATTTTTACAAATATAAATCAAGAAATCTTATTGCAGTATAATAAATAAAAAAATATTAGTTTTAGTAACTATAATGGAACATCTACAGGACTTTTTGATGATTATTGTAAATAAATATAATTTACACTATTTAGAAAACATAAAAAATACTTCAATATAGGGAGGGTTATATTGAAGTAACTTGTCAACTTTTATAAATCCAGTTTGTATAAATAATTAACTAATTTAAGAATCTTAACAAATATAACATTAACTTCCTATGTTATATATTAACAAATATAACATTAAATTTCTTATACCAGTGAAATATTAAAACGAAATCAAGACGTAAAAATGCAAACTTGCATTTTATCAATGCCATGGGTGAGTGAGTACAATACGATAACCTCAAACAGTTTCTGCAACTTTATGACACGCGGGTCTGAACAGTGTGAAGCCCCGCTATATGAATAGGACAGGACGTATTACGGAGTAGGCGATACTACTGATTTTACCCAGTTAAAACGGTTTGATCATAGAGATCTGTTATGAAATATATTAATTAATTGGTAATAGGTACGGGGTCTTTGAATACTTTGTAATGTTTTATTTAAATTTTAAGTTTGTGATTTTCAATTAGATAATTTGTAAAGTACTAATCAAACTGTTTGATATAAATATTGATAACAATAATAACTTAAGTAGCAGGTTTTTACTGAATCGTTAAAATAAAACCAATCGTTATTATGTACACTTTATTGTATGGAACAAATTATTAATATCAAACATAATTTTAGTATGAATTAGCAACAGCTTTTAGATACCTTTAGTTGAGTTTCATGGGAGTATATACTTGATATTTTCATTATATTTATTTGTGTGTTCAAATAAGTAAACATATTTTGAATATCGGTTCTAATTGTTATTTCTCAGCAATTTTATCGTGTGTTAAATAGTTATATAATAATTTGTACAAAACACTTCCTAAAGACTATACATATATACAATACACTATAAGCTTTTTGGTAATTTGTCTAGTTAAAAAATTTTAATTTCACATGTAATTCTGTTATCATAAGTAACCTATTGAGTTCTTAAAATATAATTTACTTTGAATGATAAACATTTAAACCTATTTTTAAATGTCTAACATCTTACACATTCAATAAATTACTCTTCTGTTACTTGTTCCAGGTCTATCATTATGCATTTGATTTCGTTCAAAAAATATTCTATTACTGGTACTATATTTGATGGATACAAACAGTAGCATAGTTGTTGTTTGTTACTAGTTCGTGCTTGGTTATAAACCTTATTTATGATAACAGTAACTTTTGGTGAATTATTGTAAGATCGTATCTGTAGTAGCGTTGTGTAATAAACAAAATTGAGAAATATTATCATACGAAAACAAATAAATAAACTTGTTTGAGTAAAGCCTTATTTGTATATGATTTGTTAGATGTATTCATATGCCTATAGATAAAAAAATAATAAAGATGTAGTCACTGAACGGAGAAAAAATAATCTTCTAGCAAATATCAATGAAAATACTGGTAAGAAATGATGTGGTGTTTACACAGAGGAAGTTGTTTATCTCGTGCCGCCATGTTGGGTGTGTGCCAAGGTCAGTGTCCGGGATTAACTGGTGGCTCAGACGACCTTGGAAAGTGCATTGTGCTGATTGTCAGCTGTTTTATTACGTCATTACTTTCATTTACGCTAACTCTGGTAAAGCTATACATTTTTATATCCTTTATATCATATTACTATTATTATTATGTGCTTATGTTGTCCATTTAAAAAAGCGCTAAATATAAAAACAATCTACCTTGTGGAGGAGCATCTTTTCTTCTTTTTATCTGCCAAACAACCATTCATCCACTCACAGTGGTGTGCTTTATTTTCTTTCCTTCTGTCCATTTATGACTACTTTTTTTAATTTACTATCTAAAATCAGTTTTCTGATTTTAAAACTATTTTCTGTACATTTTTCAGGGTTGTGTTTTCTTTTAAAGTGATGTGAAACGTTTGCAGGTCTTTCATAGTTTCTTTTTTTCAAAAAGTTCCTAATAAGTTTTTTTTTTAGAAACATCCATTTAGTTATATAAAACATCTAATTTTATGCTTTCAAATTATTACTTTAATATTCATATTTATGAGCTACTTTGTGTTTTATTTAAGTACAAGGTCATAATAAACGTTCACTAAATGTGTTTAGGAAAACATTTTCAAATAAACTTTAAAAGTACCCATACGTAGAAACATTATTTGGAAAAGCTACACAAGCTTACTCAAAGGTTAGCATAAGGTAAAGTTACCTGAAGAATAACACCAATCATGCAATATCGTCTCTCACGTTATAGTATGTTGAAAAATACATACAAAAATTGTTTATTCTTTAAACACAAAACAGGGCAGAAAATATACTTATATTTTAATGTTGAAACTACTCTAGAAACAAAAAGTTTAACGTGTAACTCATTTACAAAGTCACTGAGGTCCGGTTCTTTCAAAACAAAAACGTTTCTCCTCTCACAAAGCATTGTAGATGTTTTACGTCCGTATTGCATCATATCATTTTATTTGATTATTTAATTTTATTCATAATAGATAAAATATATTTTTACTTATGTATTTAAAAACTAGTTGTATATAAACAACTTGATATACATACATCACGTTGTGCTTTTCTTTTAATTTTGCAGTATAGGATTGTACGGTACTGTTTTTTTCTTCGCGTTTTTCAATAATTAATAAATTACGCATGAATTTGGCTTCGTAGATTATTTTCGATGTTTCACAAAACTACTAAAAAAAAAACTATTTTTGATATTATACATCAATTTAGTTAAAAACATTTAATTATTGTATTTTTATAAACACTTTTAAACTTAAAGAATGCGAAATTATTTTACTAGAAAACATTCATTTTATTCTATTAATCCATTCTTTTCTAATTGCTATTTTTGTACGATATATGTATTACGATATGAGTACAATATATGTATATATTAAAAGAAACTATAAAAATAAATGAAATTAAAAATTAAAAAGTAATTGTTAAAATAAGTAATAATAATTTTATGATTTAATTTAACAAATAAATATTGCAATAGAATTTCATTACCTTATTAGTATACATTAAAATCATTGAATGTCGTCTTTAAAGATATGTAATATTTGATTTAGAATAAGTGTATCAATGGTGTATGTTTAAGAAGGAACTCCCCATATCTCATAGTAGGATGAATTCCCCATCTCGTACTAAGGTGAACTCCCATATCTCATACTAAGATGAACTCCCCATCTCGTACTAAGATGAATTCTCCAAGTCGCACTAAGGTGAACTTCCCATATCTCGAACTATGAGGAGCTCCCCATAAGTCGCATTAATATGAACTCCCCATATATCGTACAAAGAGGAACTCCCCCTATATCACACTAATAGGAACTCCCCATATCTCGTACTAAGAGCAACTTCTCAAATCTCGTACTAAAAGGACTCCTGTTTATCAATAAAAGTAGTAAATAATAATGACATAAGTAATTAATGACATTTTCATTCACAGTAGAAGTAAATGTATCGTTTGAAATTTTAAAGAATCTAATACGAAGAACTAAGTCTTAGATTCTATAAAATTTCAAACGACATATTTATTTCAACTGGGAATGAAAAGTTCATTTATTACTTTAAAGAATAAGCAAGAGTTTGATTCCAGTGAAACTGGCGACTGTACAACACTTAATTTTCTCATCTCTTGTCTGTGAAGTACAAAACGTTGGAGACTGTGGGTAGCCTGGGATTCCCCTCAGCGAGCCAGCACGACCCAGTTGAAGTTGTGCCAATATAAAACAGCTGATCTTACTTCAGTCAGCAATCGAGTTACTCTCCTCATCAAACCAACAACTGCCTCATAGTATCAGGTGAGTGATTCACGTGAGAAGTAGCGTAGGCCTTTATGATACTGAATAAAATGTTGATCATCCATTCTGTCAGACAAGTTTCTTATAATAAAATGTATTAATTAGAACAATCCAATTACATGAAATTTTTCCGAATAACAAATCATTTTTGAAAATTTTTGAGATTTTAACAGAACAACGAAACTATTCAGCTCTGCTTAGCAACAAAAATGATCAAAAAGTCTAGTACGAAAAATATGCTTATTGTTACGTAGGGTACTTCATAATAACGTAAAAATGCTATTTTATTTTCTAGTGACATAAATTAGTAATATGAAATACATTGCTGTTATGTTTAGTATTTTTGTATACATTTATTATCTGGACAGTTAATGTAAAGTACAAAGATATAACTTGGAAAATATATGTAACCTCTAAGGATGTACCACCTCGTCCATAATACCATTTATTTATATACGTCATTCAATAAATTAAAAAAATTGTTTAAGTTCTTTCAAGAAAAATCAAAAATAACAATAATTGCCCTTAAACATTCAATTTTATTATAAATTGATAAATAATTTAAAGTTAAACATTTATTTCTACAGTTATTATTTTCAACTATAAGTATTCAATAGCAAATAAACATCAGATACATTTTTGTGGCTACAAATTACGGTTGTGTTAGTTTGTTATTTATCAGGTAAATAAAATGCACACTATAATGTAGCAAATTAAGGTTTATTCAGTTAAAAATTTTGCTTAATCTGCAGGTGTAGTACTTTAACAAAATCGTGATAACATTTTACGAATTTAAATTTTTCTCATATGTGTGTATAGATTTGATCAGTCTTTCATTATGTTTTAACATATATTATTTATTATAAGCTAATAACAAATTTATTTGTGTATTTAATGACCAATAACAATTGTGTTCTCTGACAGCCTTGTTTGTTATTACTGACACTTAAGAAAGTACATCAAATCGTATAATTGCAATGATTGACCATCTCATACGTTACGATTGATAACTATTCAATATTGTTTAAATTTCAAACGAACTTGAGTTATTATTATTACAATTTCCATCAATGTTCAAAGTGATAGAAACATACTAAGTATTACTGTATTTTGTATTAAATTCTAGTAGTGTCAATGGACAACATTTTGACAAATCTAAACATTTTTACAGTTAATAAAAAGAATACAATATCAAATAGTCAATTGAAATGTATTCAAAAATGTTATATCATATCATATTAATTACATTTACAAATACTCACAAATTGTGCATATTTTTCAAAGCATACATTATAACGAGATATAAATGGCATTACATTTTATGTTTGATGTACTGTAAATTAAACGTTAATGATTGTTTAAGTAGCTACCAACAGAAAAGAATTAATTAAATAAATTAGGCTACTTACTCTAATATGGTATTATGTTATGTTTCAGCCATGATGAACGTAGCAGTTCTAGTTCCTCTGTTGGTGGTTGTCGCAGCACCTCAGGTGTGGAGTAGGTGTCCTGAGTCCGGACCAGACATGTACCGATGTGATGTACGTTTATCGTAACATTTATTTATATTGGGATTACTATTTGATATGACGTTTAATAATGTATAATAATCATTCATAAACAATGTATATACCTAAATTAGAATATTTTAACACGAAAATGCCAACAATTTGAAATTGTGAAACTTATTAAAAATCTAAATGGTCTTGGATTACAGGATGTTTAGGCAGTCATTTATCAAATTTGTATCCCATTCTTTGTACTTACCCAGAACATCTAGTGGTACATCCATTTTAGTCAAAAGCATTACAGAAAACACATAGTCATCAATATACACAATTTCTGATAGTCCACATAAAAATGACAAACATAATTATTTTATGTTACTGTAATTTGTTAATTTATAACTTCAAACTCTACAATACCGATTTAATATAATTGTGTTGATATTAAGATTAAAATATACAATAAAAGTAAACAAAAGAAAAGAATAACGACACTTGCTTAGGAATAAAAATAATAGTACTACTACCCAAAACAATGCTGCTACAAAATATAAAGAACATAATAAAAAATACCGGAACATTAATACGTATCTGAAGAAAAACACAGTAAAGAGAACATGAAAAAATCAACAAATAGCATTACAAGGAATGTAAAAATAAGACTATAAAAGCAATAAACAGCAAAACAAAATAAACTAAAAACACAATAGTAAAATCCATAATAACAATAATACGAACTTTTTCAAACACAATCGGGTTAAAGCACAGATAAAAATATGAAAAAATATACAATTCGCTGGATTATTGAAATCAAGAAAGTCCTAGTGGAAATTGACATGAAAGAGCTAAAATCCAAGATGAAAATCTCTTCAGAAAGTAGTTCAACCAATAAAAATTCAAAAAAGTCAAACCCAAACTAAAGACAGGAGATACGTAGATAG
Source organism: Stictocephala bisonia (assembly GCA_035578905.1). Classification (NCBI taxonomy): domain Eukaryota; kingdom Metazoa; phylum Arthropoda; class Insecta; order Hemiptera; family Membracidae; genus Stictocephala; species Stictocephala bisonia. The sequence goes on along the minus strand of JAQJVL010000959.1, from coordinate 224,822 downwards.
AATAAACAACACAAGAACACAATTAAAGAACGAACCAGCTTTTGTTAAATAAAGAAGGAAAACTTACGGTGAATAAATGCTAAATTATGTTCCTTGTAGTCCTTAGTGAGCATGTCGATCATAATACATGATTTATATAGTAAAAATACCACTTTGATAAACTATAAGAAAAACAACGTATTATAAATAGAATGATAAAACATAATAGTCATTATAACTGCAATAGGATAACAATAATTATAAAAAAAGAATAAATTATAGTTAACAAGAAATACATTCATAAACATAATTCTGAAAAGGATAATAATAATAAGAGTATTAATAATAATAACAGTAAAAGAGTAGTTAAAATATATTTAAAACAAATTACAAAATACGTATTTGATGAGAAAAATGTAATGAAAGGCATTAAATACGCAATAACTAGGCACCATCCACAGACTAGCTTTTATTTACCTTTAAGTCTTTAATTATTTTTTTTGAAATAAGACATTCAAGACTCTTTGGATGAGCCTATAAAAAACATTAGATGTACTATTAGACATGCACATTATTGATTTATTGAATTGATAACCAAACTACAGAAAAACAACCCTAGAAAAACTAAATTATTTTTGTTAAATTCTTATCAGTCTCAAACAGACAATCACTCTGTACGTGTGGCTCAAGTAGCGTATGTACCTGACATTCCACACAGCTAATAGAGGCGCCAAACACATTCTATGAAACTAAAAAAACACTTCATTTACAAAACTCACATATATATTATATTAGCAAAATTAATTCCTAACTATACTTGAACTACTTTTCTTTAGTTTTCTTATATTGAACTACCAGGTATGGTAGGAAATATATGAGAAATATAAAAAATTACCTGACCTCCACTGTCTCAAAAATCACCGTATTGTTTTTATTGATACACATAACAGCTGCTTGTGTGGGTGTAAAAACATTTGTCCTATTACTTTCTTTAAATTTTTTAGGAATGGAGATTTAGTATTAATGCACTAAGAATAGAAAAGGCTTCCAATAGAAATAGCAGACCTTTTCCATTAATTCACTACCACTACTTTTCCGTTACTTCACTACCTTTATTTTTTATCGCAAGTATGGTTAGGTTAGGTTAGGTGGCTTACTAAAGTTGATCACAAACTGGTAAATCCAATGACTGACTCATCCCCGAACGCGCTCTCCGTGTGTAAGTTCTTAGAAAGCGATAAGATAAGACCAGCGATATCGGATTCTTAGCGGATAAGGAATACCACAGTGGACGTAAAAATGATTGGGGGACAGTTTTTAGAGAACTAGAATACTTATCAAGCAGTATTTAATTAACGAAAAAGATCCAAAATAGACTTTAAAATAAATACAAGAACAACATTGACTAAAAAAAAGCTAACGGCCAATGAACAAAATTATCAAAAACAGTATTAAATATTTATTGATGATTTTAATAGTCCTAAATTACAGTTGATCTACTAAAGTTCACTTGTTAACGAGGCAAATGCCAAAGAACTTAATGACGGGGTGGATTTTTAACGCAAAACGTCGGGAGTTTCACCTAGTATTAATTATTACAATTTGTCTTAACTCAGTTAAATAAGTAATAATATCATACAATTATAAAATGTTAAGATTTAAGATGTGTTTTATAAAAAAATGTCATTAAGAATTTTGTTAGTTTCGAGGTGCATCAGTAATTTTGTTAGTTTCGAGGTGCATCAGTAATTTTTTTAGTTTCGAGATGCATCAGTAATTTTTATCCAAGAGCAAAACACACTTCACTATATTATTTTTCGGTTTTTTACAGGATTGGAAGCTGAGCATGGAAAGAATGAGGCCAGGTGGTGTAGTGGTACACGGCCACGCCAAAACACCCTCCGATAATGGTGTCCAAGCGAATGTCCACGGTTCTCATGTGTTTGGAGGTCCTCAGAACGGAGCTCAGACAATTGGAGGGGGTCTTAACTACCAAAGTCCCAACGGACTCAGTGCTGGAGTAGACGCTACTCACGTACGAGGCCAAGGTACAGCATACAGTGGTCAAATTGGAAGCAGTACGAAGTTGGGACCTGGCACTTTATCTGTGAGTGGAGGAGCTAGTACTCTTCCTGGGTCATCTAAAGTACAGGGCCAAGTGGGAGCCACTTACTCTGTACCTCTTCCATAGGAAATTTTGTTTGTATTCATATGGGTTCAAATGCCATTTTCTCTGTGATATTACTATATTTGTAAATATACGTTGTTTTATATAAATGAATCTTACATTTATAATGGTAGATTACCTATTATTCATTGTTCATTAATACGACACCGATCGTCAAGATATGGGCAAGAATGAGGGGCGAATGAGTGTGATCAGTGTAGATGAACAAGTGTAGTAATTGTTATTAACTAAGGTTGACTACTGTTCCTCATAAAGAGCTATTCATTAGCAGCCGAAAACCCAGAGCAAGTAAAGGACCTTAAGCTTTACGTAGAATAAAAACCACTTGGTGTTGGACTGATTTTCAGTTAACTGATAGGCCTGACACTCAGCTCGCTTCCCTACACAACATTTGAATCTTTAATACCATCCAACATGGACACCCTAGACTTCTCTAGTAGTCCCCACGTTGATAGAAACCATTGAGTGGTAGCGTGTCGGTATTAAGAGGATCGAGCATAGAACCTATTGACTATCTCCTCAAATCAGCCCCAATTAGCCTGGCTACAGCACTGTGCAACCAGTGCTGACATATTGCCTGTCTATTCTAAAAACATTCTGTTCTGTAAAAAACTATATCATAAATCATGCTATTAGACATAATTAGAGTTCATCATAGTCATACAAATTTTCTAAAATGTAATAAAGATTAAATTTGCTAAATCCAATTAATAAGTTATTAATTAAATTCTTTAAAAAAAAGTTCTCCGTTGTTTGTGAACCGATAATAACATTAGAGGAAACGTGTTTCATCGCGTAACAAGTTGTGTTTTTTTTTGTGTTTTATCATACATCCTATGTTCTCATGAAATTCAGCACTGACATTTTTAAATAGCCACGATTAATAAACTAGTAGAGATATTTTATTCTTGTTTTGCAAAGTGTTACGTATAAATAGACAAATAGTTATTTTTAAAAATGTGTACCATGCATGCATTTTAAAGGACCTTTGAGTTATGAGTTTTCATGTTAAAATCACAAACAGACATACAGACCTCAAACGAAGAATTTTAAGACAAGTGTTTATAAAAGCCCTATTTTTATTTTATGATGAAAAGTTCTAAATTTGTTCGACTTACTTTTGAAACACCACGTATAAATGAAAATGTAAAGTTTTATTTCAGTCACATGCCATTTTATTAGTTATTTATTTTATAATTAACGACGATTTTTGTGTATATCCTGCAACTAACGTAAAATAATACATCTAAAGCAAATATCATTCTCGCCAGTAAGAAAAATACCAATAATTCCAACCCAAAATACAAAAAAAAAAAAAACGGAAAAATTTTAAACAATCAATCCAGAAAACAATCACAACACTCGTACTTATATAAATTTTTTAATAATGTATTATCTACGACCAAGAAATTATTTGTGTACGTTTTTTGCTGCTAACTTGTTTGGTTTGATTAAGTGCATTATATTAAAAAGGTTATTTTTCTAAAGAATAAACGCAAACAATTTATTGTTTAAAAAGTTTTTTTTATCGGTCACCTCATTTAGCAATGACACGCAAATTATAAAACTTATTTAATATTATTTAAGTGACTTTGAAGTAGCTTTTACCAAACCAAACGTCATTACTTCAATTACTAAAAGCCTCTATCGGTAGCTGCAATGATTCGCCTTACCCAAGAGTGTTGACTTTGCATTATAATAAAACAGGGACTAATTAATATTGTAATACGAACAGTATATACTGTTATAGCAATCTACTATACTGACTTATCTCTAGTCATAATAAAACAGGGGCTAGTTAATTGTGATATGTATAGTGTATATTTTGAACGCAATAAGCACACTAACTTATCACTAGTGTGTTAACAACATATTTAGGTTTGAACAAAACTCTACATCTGTTTGTGTGTTCTTCAATTATTCTGTATCTTTTTATATTGAGATTTAATAGTTACTTGATTTGAACATATATGTAAAGCAACTTGTAAATTATAATTACATAAATGTATAAAATAAGGTAAATTTTTCTCAGACAAAAATAACCAATATAATGACACCCATTAAAAAGATTATGGTATAAACATAAACATTACTATCCTGTAGCCTGCGTTCTTCAATGATCGTTCAGATCCTTTATTGTTAGCCATTAAGCATTTAGATATCGTAAACTAAGTCTCAGAAGCTGAGATAAAACTGTCCAGAAATTGCAACTCATTGTTGTAAGTTGGTGCATTTTAGAAGATACGAAAGTCAGAATTGTTCCCTAGTCAAATACAATCCCGTTTGTCAATAGTTTAGTTGAACGTAAAATAAACTATGTCTGGCTTGGGAAGGGGGAGTGGAAGTTGACGGGATCAGAGTTTCTATCAGAGCTGCATGAAACCAACCTGTTCTGCAAAGTTTTACCTATAGAAAGAAGATAACACGTGTTTATTGATTTTTGAACGGGATATATTTTTATTTATTTAGACTTTACGTATGTGTACAGGATATTTAAGGACATAAAAATATTATACAAGTATGGTTATGCAAGGAACATGAAAATTATACTTAGACGGTATAAGTGACAATAATTCCCGCTCCAAAAGTGATTTTATTTTATTTTAAAAGAATAGGTTATACGATAAAATCATGTATATGAATATTTTAGTTTAATGAGCTCATGAAAGTATTTAGTACATGTGGCCGGAAGTGTAGAAGGATACAATTACAAATACAAAATGCTTTATTTTCTGAACGTCAAGTACAGAGAATGGTGTCAAGTTATACAATTTAATATAGTATTAAGATGTCTTCTTCAATTTAGTTAACAGTCTTTGATCTTGTCAATAAACTCGTTGACTGAGTAGACAGGATGTTCTGTTAAACAGGAGTTTATAGTTTTTGCTTCAGTGCTTCACCTGTCAGTAGCTTGAAGTTAGCAGGAAGATGGTTGTAGAGTCTGGCTCCAATGAAAGATGGTTTTTTTCTCGAAAAGGGCTGTCTTGTGTCTTGCAACAGGAATTCTTGATGAGTGTGTAGTGTCATGAGTGTGTGTTCTAGTTTCTTTTGGGAGTCCTAATTCTATCTACGTGGATTATGACAGCCTGTATGTAGATGGAGACTACAGTTTTAATCTTGCGGTTTTTTAATTCTTCTATGCAAATTTCTTGCTCTTTAAGATTTTCTAAGGATCTTATAGCTGACTTCTGTATGGTAAGTATCCAATTTAAGTTAGTAGTGGATGTCCCACCCCAGAATGCAACTCCATATCTGAGGTAAGTCTCGAAAGAGCAAAATATGCCATTTTTGCTGCTTCTATGTTGCTAATGTACTTTATTCTTTTTATTACGTAAAGAGAGTTCAGTTTCTTGCACAAGGCATCGATATGTGGATGCCTCTATGCTATTTTTTTAATTTTCGCCATTATATGTTTAAATGGATTTAGTATTCTGGCCACTATGAAATAACAAATGTTATAAATTTGTATTGTATAAACAAATAAATGGTAAACGTATTAAATTTACAGAAAAATATAGTTTCATTTGAAGTGTAGGTCTATTACGCAGACATCATTTTTAAAAGGGAGATATATTCGTGTTGCAATAATACATAAATATTGAATAAAAAATAAATAATGTACCGAGGGGTAGGAATATTTTACTAAATTGTATTTTTAAGTAAGATTATATTTACAGAAGATATATTTATCAATTATAAACCAATCCTAGATATGTACCTCGTGAACAAAGTAGTTTTTTTAATAATACTTTGTAGTATAAATTATTTTTAACTCTGTGTTAGAGTTATTTAAAGACTAATACTACTTAGAAACTCTAAACATTTATAGATTTTGAAAAAAGAAGTTTTGGGTGGAAATGTAGATTTTTATAAATTAGAAACTTATATTTATATCATTATTTATAAAATAAAGTTACATATGTCAAAGTCATGTTGTCAATACGTAACATTATGTAAAAGAATATTTATCTAAATAAACCTTTCAGTTTATCACAGGCTGAAAGTAACTACTTTTTTACGGTAATATAGATGTATTACTGAAAGGATTATATAATAATGAATATTCCTGTTGCAATAGACACATTTTTTTAGTTTGTAAGTGCGTTTATTATGAAGGGAAGTTTATTTAATATATCAGATACATGTAGACCAACGATTTTCCTAGTCTGTGTACAGTGATGTAAACTTTAGTGTGATAATGTTTATAATAGTGCCGTAGATATAAATGTTATACTAGTTGTAAATTGTTTAGTTTTAGTGCTACGTTGTGATTAGAATGTGATGTAGATTTAAGTTTATATAAATTAGTAAGTATATACTTACATAATACTAATATACATATATAGAGCAAAAGTATCGTATTCCATAACCACATTGAATACCAAACGAATGAACAAGTTTTCATTTTTACATGAAATAAATTGGTTTAAATCTATTCTGTAGGTATTTAAAATTATTTATGTACATATTTAAGTTCGTAGTTTATTCTGAAAGCCTCTTTAAGAATAAAATGAATCTTTTTGTAACTTACATAAAAAATGTAAATTGGAGTGACATTGTATCTAGCAGCCATTTTGAAAATTGTATAGGTGAAACTGTCTCTTTGAGGTTAGAGAGGGAGATCTAGTGAGTTCTTAATAAGGAATAATGTCTGTGTAAATTACAGTGACAGAAGCTCCGCTTACAGCCACGTCAGGAACAATACGACAGTTTTTGTATGAAAAGGTGAGTTTATTTAATGAAATCTGAAATAAAGTAATTTACATGTAAATGGATATTTTAAGAGCTTTTTTAGTGGTCACATTGAAAGTAACATAAATTTTACCTAACAAAGTTTGTTTAATATTTGAACTCCTACCATACAAATATAACTAATATATTATTGTTTTCACAAAGAAGTTTCCATTGATGGAAAAGTGGACAAAATAGAAACAAATTAACAGAAAACATTTGTTTCATGAACAGTTAAAATACATATCTTTTTTCCTTATCTGGAGTTATGTATAAACATTTTTTTCTCCTACAAGTGTAATGCATGATGTATACATGTTTGAACAATGCGAATTTTACATTTATTTCAAATTGTTCATGTTTTTCTCGACCATAATATTTAGTGAAATATAGTATTCGTTTTGTTTTTGCTACACAACAATATTTTTAAAAGTGAATACACAAAAGGGTATGATTATTTGAGTTATTAGACAAATATAAAATGTAATTAAATAAACAGTACAAGTAAAACGTCACACAGCACAAACTTTATTACAATATAAGCACAAAATGCACAGATATATTCCTCAGACCAGAGGGATTCATTCTTTTGTGAATCCCTCTGGTCTGAGGAAGGTGAGCGTGGTTCACCGAAATCGATCACCATAATATTTGTTCATTTTGTACTTGTATTGTAATATATTTGTGCATTTTCTGCTTATATTGTAATAAATTAGTGTTGTGTGACGTTTACTTGTACTGTATATGTACCGACACGTATTGTGGTAATTAAAAAACTATTTAATTAAATAAATACGATTTCGTATCATTATTCATAAGGTCATTATAATTCAAATTATATAATATAAAGTTTTAAAATTTGGATGGAAAGAAATTGTGTTCGATTTAATGATATAGTATACAAAAAACCTCCATCTTCAGCACACAATCAGATAGATAATTTTGTATAAATATTAAAAAATCACATTTCCTTTCTAATTAATAATATACAACTACACAGTAGCTACAAGTTGTGAATGTAAATGAGCCACTCCAAAAATCTATATAAAACCAATAATAACTTGACCACTGGTTCATATAATTACTAAGTACAGAAAAATAAATAATTTCAAAACAATATCACATTCCCTAATCAAATAAAGAAAGGGTGATATTTTCTCAATGTTAGCTTCAATTATTGTAATTGTTCATTGATTTGATATAGATTGAACGTTTTATGAATGTACTTTTTTTAGAAAAAAACCATTGTAAATATAATATACGTGCTGGACATTATTCCAGGGTTGTAATATGTATTATAAAAATATACTGATTACTGTACCACCCTCCCTCCCGTTCACGTGCATTGGCATTGATAATGAATAAAATACCAACCCCTAACCTATGTAATGATAAGAAAGAAACTGAGGTCACATCCAATATGTGTCGAGTTTATCATGCTGATGGCAGGGACAGCACCTTAGGCTACCTTAGCTTGTACACGTACAGGGGTACTGCAATGTTCACATTTTGACCCACCCACCCACCCTGATGTTATGATTTCATAACAGTAATCCGTAGTATCTAATCCTGTAGTTTTAAGCCTTTTCGTGAATTAGTATGGCTAAGGAAAAACAATGTTATAGATGTAGACTAAGTTAGTCAGTATACCTGAAGACGACAGGAATTTATCATACCTGTCGAAACGTTATGTTTGCTTCCTAAACACTTGAAGCATTGGAAATCTTCAAATATTATTATCTACTAATCATGAACAATCCAATGCTAACAAATAACTTTAATATATGACTATATATAGTATAATGTAAATATAAAGGTTTATAGATCATATGAAGTAAATATCATATTACTTTTTTAACTTACAGATATATAACAAAGTAAAGGCTATATAATAAATAATAGGCAGAAGGAAAAATATTGAAAGTCACACTTTTAAAAAATAGACTACTAATAATAATATGCCTAAAAAGTATGGTCTTATATTAGAAGAGTACATTTTATATACAGTACTTAAAAACAATAATTTATGATACTACATGAGGCTTTATTATAATATCAAAAAAATAATATAATTTAGGTAGTAAATTTGTAAATCAATATGTTAAATGTATTAAAGAAATAAGGTTTAGGCCAAAAACCAAAACAACCAAACAGCAAAATAGCACACTGCAATGGCAATTAGCAATAATTATATTTACTAGGAACATTTTATCGCAACAAGTTATTTTTCACGATAATGTAAATGTGTTTTAATACACTTAAACGTAATAATTAATGTCTATATAAACTAAAATGTAGGTATTTAATTACAGGTTAATCATTTCTGTTACTTCAAAGTCTATAATGTACGTGTCGTAATATATTATGGCACATAAAGTTATCAAATATATGCTGTATTTATGTGTTCCCAACGGTTTTTCCAATTTGTTAAACATTACAGGGAATCAATATAGTACAATAAACAAAGTTATAACATTCAAAATTATACAATAGACGATAAACAGAACATAGACAAACGATTTAAATTAAAGAACTTGCATCCTCCCAACATGAACTTAAAAACCACAAAGTTATAAAATGAGTAAGGTAACAAACAACTAACTAAACGGTAATATTACTGTATATACACGATAACGGGAATAATATAACAATTCTTTTAAGAACAATAATTTAAAATGATTCGACAACTTTGGCAATAATGTATAGGCCTACAATATGGAAATATTGTACACAACCGTAAATGGAAATACTAAGGTAAATAATAAAACGTTAATCTTAGAACTTAGGCTTAAGCGGCCGGTGTCATAATTAGAATCTACAGTTTCCGGTGACAACCGCGTCAAGGTACTATCTACAATATTTACAAGATGACCAGACGTTTCGCCCATACTGTGATGTGGCATCCTCAGTGGTTTCTCTGAGACTGAAATCGGCAAGTGACCTTCAATCTTTATATGGAAATATTTGAAAAGAAGGCACTTGAAACGTCTGATTTGAAACCAAAGGCATGGTACCGATATGTAGACGATGTTTGGGCTGTGTGGCCACATGGTAGAGAGAGATTGGATGATTTTCTGCACCATATCAATTCTATTCACTCTAATATCAAGTTCACAATGGAAATCGAGAATAACGGAAGTCTGCCTTTCCTTGACGTTTTAACTGTGAGAAGAAGAGATGGACGAATAGGCCACTCTGTATACCGGAAACCTACACATAACAATAGATATTTAAATGCTGCTTCCCACCATCATCCGGCACAGAAGAATGCAGTTTTAAACACTTTAATCAATCGAGCCATTCGCATTTCAGACCAAAATAGTTGGAAGAAAGAAAGACAAATATTACATTCAACATTAAAACAGAATGGATATTCAGTTAGAGAAATCAATAATACTATTGGAAAACAGTTGAAGAGGAAAGAACAAGACAATAGAGTAGATACAAGACAAGTTAAGTATACCTCAAAAAGGCGTATCTACCTTACTAAAGGGAACAACGGAAAAGATTGGCAGGCTATTAAGCAAAGAAAATATAAAAACCATTTACAAGCCACCGAATAGATTAAAGAATTTTCTGAGGCCAGTCAAAGATAAAATTCCACTAGCTATGCCTGGAGTATATGAAATACCTTGTAGTTGCGGGTCAGTCTACATAGGGGAAACAAAGAGGTTAATTTCCACAAGGATTAAGGAACATATAAGGCATACTAAGAATGAAGATACGGAAAAGTCTGCTGTTGCTGAACATAGCACAAAAAGTAATCATGGAATTTTATTTGACAAAACTAAAGTCCTTGCCAACATCCCACATTACTACCCGAGAATCGTAAGGGAAGCCATAGAAATATATAAAAGAAGAAATAATTTTAATAAGGATGATAGTATACGGCTGCTAAAGACATGGGAACCCATTTTAAGTAAATTGAAATAAAATGGAAGAGTCAGCCATATTGATTTTTCGGCCAATGACCGTAGGTCACGTGGGTCGTGCCTCCGCCCCCCTCTCCAGCATACCTGCCAACCAGTCCCCACCCCACCACCTGTTATAAAGCTGGAAGGTCACTTGCCGATTTCAGTCTCAGAGAAACCACTGAGGATGCCACATCACAGTATGGGCGAAACGTATGGTCATCTTGTAAATATTGTAGATAGTACCTTGACGCGGTTGTCACCGGAAACTGTAGATTCTAATTATAATAAAACGTTAACACTACTGTAACAAAGAGCTATCATTTATCTAAAAATAAAATATCAACTAAGAACTAATCATTATATACTAGCCAAAATTATGAAACTAGACAATTTCTGAAGTCCGATGGTGTGGATGGTTTTATGTATTTTTTAGTAACATAAACCATAACAAGCACTGATGAAAATAAATTTAATAATTACCTTTAATATTTTGGGAACATTTAGTTAGGTAGTTTCGTATATGTTGTGTCTAATAGTAATAAATTCATCATTAAAAACACATTGGACGGCAAATGATTATCTCAGGAGTAAACGCGAGACATTGACAGCGAAGAATCTTCAGAATTAGGGGAGACCGGGGCAGGTTGTCACAAATTTTCATTTTAATTTTTTTCCAATAGAAGGCTCAAAGTATCTCATTTATTAATCACTGCATGTTGTAACACATATATTTAGCTACGTTTTCGTCTAACTTTCAGATCATGGTGATGAGTTGTCATCAAGGAAAAAATGTTTTTATGAGAGAAGTTTTTTGAGACAAGCTGCCCCGGCTCTGGGTTGGTTGTCACAGGCATTGGGGTTGGTTGTCATAGGATGAGGGAAATAAAAAAACTTAGTCCTAATAATTAAAACAAATTTATTTAGAAATGTTTAATGCAAAACTATAGCGTAATCTCTACATGTTGATATTGGATTTCTGGAACATAATTGATAGAAGATAAATACATAAAATGAAATAAATGAAGTTCAATCACTTTCAATAGCACTTTCGCAGTTTTGGCAAACATAAAATGTGTTGTTCTCTGGTATGCACAGCTCATGAGCCCAATTTTTACACTCAATGCATTGGATCCATTTTTCTTTTGATTTACTGTTTTTGAATGAATCTAAACAAACAATGCAGAAACAGTCATCACCCTCATCTTCGCTGCTTGATGCTAACTTCAGCTTCTTTCTTGGGCCCAATGCTCTGTTTTTCTGATTTTTTCCTTTTGCTGGTTTTGCCTTCGATTTTCTCTGCTTCACTTTTGCAGCATCCTCTTCAATTTTCCTTTTAACTGGTGTGTCAGTTAGTATCGATGTCTCTCTTTTCCTTACCTTTTTCCCAATTGGTTTCTTCCTTTCTCCTGCCTTTGGAAATGGTATTAAGACAAAAGGCGATTTTCTTTCTTTACTGGAACCGGGTTCAGCTTCATCTGAATGGTGAGTTGTTTGTGGAGGATTTCCAGAGGGTCCTTCATTGTTGGTTCTACTTGGGCCTGGTTGAGGATCTTGATGTTCAACTGGAACCTGACCGTCTTCTGCCTGAACAGGAATCTGTTGCTCAATCTCTTGGGGCTGGTTGATAGGCTGCTCTCTGTCGGTAACATAGCTTGGTGCATAGTCAACATCTGTGAAGATGTCACAATTCAATGGATATATTCCGGTGCATTTGAAGCCTGAACAGATATTTCCTGGGGTCATTGCTAATGGAAAAGCACGTGTAACTAGTTTTGGCATATCGTAGATTGTCATTGTTCTGCCAGGATTATTAACCATCCAGTCATCACATGCTGAGTTGAAAAACTTTTTGAAGGGTCCATAAACTGTGCGGTCAAGGGGCTGAAGCTTGTGAGAGCAGTGAGGTGGAAACGAAAGCATGATGATTCCATTGGATTTTGCAAAGTTTAGACCTTCTACACTGAGATGTGAGCCATGGTTGTCAAGTATAAGAAGGCATGGATTTTCTGGTGTGCTTTTTGTATGTTTATGAAAATGTTTTAAAAACAAGACAAAATCAGCTTCTTGCATCCACCCTGATTTATTTGCTGTTCCTTCAGAACCTGTAGGCGCATCATGAATGAAGCGCTCATGATATCTCACTCTGGGGAACACAAAGAATGGTGGAATATGGTTCCCAATTGCAGAAATGGCACAAGCTAAAGTTACCAGGGTACCTCTTTCTGCAGAGACTATGGCTCCAATTTGTTTTGATGCTTTTCGAGCAACAATTCTATTTGGTCTCTGAACTGATGTTATCCCTGTTTCATCCATGTTCCAAATGTCATTAGCTTGAAGATGATGTTTTTTAAGAATTGATGTCAAATTTTGGAAAAAATTTTCCACATTTGTTCGGTTGAAGCTTGAAACTCTTGCCAAGCTAGTTGCCTCAGGTTTCCTTAAAGCAAGAGTCGGATGTCGTTTTATAAAATCAGAGAACCAATCATCACCAGCACACCCTTTTTCTTCCCAAGATTTAGGACATACAATAGAATTTGCAACACACATTTCATAGGCCAGAGTTTTGATTTCTCTAGGAGTTAAACCATAATAAATATCTGCTGCTTGAAGAATGTAAGCCTTTAATTCTTGTTCCTCATCAGTGGAAAAAACCTTTCTATTAGGGAAATATCCAATGGTGGTAGAAGGCTGAGCAATATCTAAATTATCAATTTCATCTTGAGGAATTTTCTTGCAATATCTGGCAAGAGTTCGATAGTTAATTTGGAAATCAGCAGCAGCTTTACGGATAGATATGCCTTTAATTTTTACTTTCCTAACTGCAGTGAGCATGATATCTGGAGCAACTTCCCCCCGATTAGTCTTTTTCTTATGATTTCTGACCATCTTTACCTGAAAAACAAAAAATATTTTTCAAGAACACTGCTGGGGTTAGTTGTCACATGTGACAACCATCCCCATGCTTCCTGTGACAACCATCCCCAAGTGGCCATTTTGAAAAAAACATGTGTTTGCAAGAGTATTGGATAACCCAACCTTGATGTTTGCTGTTCAGAATGCCTTTCATACGTTATAGATTGAAATAGAACAGGTGAAATATGAATGGAATATATTTGAGATAGAAATAAACATTGTTATTAATGAACGTGAAATAATACTTACAGCTTTCAAAACACAAAGTTCTCAATAAAAATGTTGTTTATACAGCCAAGCACATGAAACTTCGTAACGTCACTCTACTTACTCAGGCAATTGACTGGTTTGAGTTTCAACCGCTAGGTAGCAGCAGTGACTGAGAACTACAACTTGTGACAACCAACCCGTGTGACAACCTGCCCCGGTCTCCCCTACATTAGAGCATATATTAGGGCTATTTTGGTTTTCTAGAATTATTGATTCTTTCTGTCAACTAAAATGTATTTTGCTATTTTTATTAAATAAAACCCGCATAGTTTGGAATTCCCTAAATATGCCATGGGGCTGCACTCTCTTAAAGAAGATTTCATAGGGGTGAAGTACATTTAAATTGCATTGAACATTAAAATGTTATATTCCTTAAATCAGAGTGAAAAGAATAATTGCTATTGCGTAGATTACACCACATCATATTGCATTCCAACAGTCCTAAATCTATCAACTCAACAACTCCAAACTTTATTTCATTCAAATATACATTTATTGACACACATTTCCACATCTAAAATGTTATGTTCAGCACTTGCACTAACTTCATAAAATGTGTTATAACGTGTTATTCTGAATTTAAAAACACTTTTAAATATACCAAATTAAAATAATATTCATAAAGTTAGCCTAATATAACAAATATATAGGCCATATCAACCCGAAACTAAAATGTTATATTATCCCGGAAAATAAATTTATTATTAACAGTGTTGGGTTCATAGTTGAATCAAACGTCTTAAAACGTATGTTTTGAGTTAAATAAAATTAAATATCTACTATCAAAAATTCAAATATACTGAAATAAATTAACAAGTTTTATAACT
>JAQJVL010000959.1:0-205000 GCA_035578905.1 Stictocephala bisonia | reverse complement strand
ACTTGAACCGGCATGTAATTGGATGTTGGACTCTTCCATAATCTTAGGCAATTTAACATCTATTTTAATGATATAATTATTTTATTAATAACTTTTCAATTATTATAACAAAGGAAAAACACATGATTGGCCGTAGCAGGGGACCGGGTTCAATTCTGAGTGAGGCTATGAAAATTTTACCTCTTTGCCAATCCCATGGTTCGAAAGTCATGTTGTTTTTGGTTAAATCAGCTTGCGAAAAAATTACCTCAACTCAGAAGGGGTACTGTTTCTTAACTGAAGATATCTTACCATCAAAATATGTATAAAACTTCAAACTTTAATTATCAACAAAACTTTAATAGGACTTTAAGTTAGTAAACCCCTTAGTAAAGTTAAATATATTAACTTATGCGTATATATTAAAATTTTTAACGAATTATACTTTATGGCTTAAAGTGCTTTAACGTAAAAACTGCAATGAATCATAGCTACAATACCTTTTCATGATCTTTAATTACTTAAAAGGAATTGGTTCTGAAAATCTAAACAGTATTATATAAGAAGAAAAATGTTTAAAATGAGCTTCCTAAGGATTATTATAAAAGTATTACGTTTTCTATTACATTATTTGATTGTTTTTTTAACCAATTAGAATTAAACTATCAGAGGAGAGGAAGAATAGATATTACATAAATTCTTTATATTTATGACTAAAAAAAGTGACAGAAGCATTATTCGAGAGAATTTACAAACTACAATTATAAAGGGTTCAATAAATAAATGTAATTAATTTACCATAAGCCTTATGTTATTTTACATTAGATAATTAGTAGCTAAAATAAATGTAATTAATTTACCATAAGCCTTATGTTATTTTACATTAGATAATTAGCAGCTAAAATAAATATAATTAATTTACCATAAGCCTTATGTTATTTTACATTAGATAATTAGCAGCTAAAATAAATGTAATTAATTTCTGTAGACATCGAGAGTTGCTAAAATTTTAAAATAATCAAAAGTAAAGCAACGATAAACAATCAAAACTGGATTTATTTACGGGAGAACTTTAAAAATAGCTATGAAATGATGTATGATTTATTCATGGGAAGTTATACAGTTACATACGCTATGTATGCTTCATGATTGAGCCGACATCAAATAACATCCATGAACTAAGAACAAACCTGTTAAGTACTGAAGTACCAATAAAAATATGCAAGGTAAAGTATTTGAACATTATTTAATAATAACCTGAAATAACGAAATAGTCATTAATTAATTAATAATGAAATATCAAAATATTACAATTTGTTGTGCATAAAATTTGTTTATTCAATTGTATATTAATTAATATCTCATTTTTAAATGCTCATTAATATATACGTATTAAATTAACAATTTACAATTACGTACAATTTCATTTTAAAATCTTGAAAGTTGTTAATCTTCATCATGTAACGGTATTGCAATGTTTGCAAAAACCAATAGTTTACAATTACTGCCAATCTGATTCTGGTAGAAATTATTTACTCTGAGTATAAAAACACTTTCTGAAACAATTGAGTTATTCTGCAGTTTAGCATTATTTATATTATTTCGTCTAATAGGCTTTAGACTTTGGCGTTACCGAGCCCACGTTTTACTATAATTAACTATAGTTGGTAGGTACCTTTATAGTTACAAAAACGAAAAAGGAAAAAATTGTTACCTAGTTTGTATTGGTACGAATAAAGTAACACCAGTATTAAATTGTATAGGGTTTAAATAAAATAAATCATATGGTGTTTAAATATGTTTGTGTTTTTTTTATAAATACAAAATTGTTTATTTAATACAATCACTTGTATGAAAACCTAAAAGCAAGATTTTTGGATTTTCTTAAAATATTTTATGAAAATATTTGGTAATATTCTAGTAAGCAGAGTATATTTAAAATAATACTCCGTTTTTTACTCAAAACAAGAACATCAAAGGAGACAAGAAGCAAGATCCTACTAAGGACCCCTCTATGGGTATTACGCAGGATCCAGGTCCTTTCATCTACCCCATCCCTCAACTAGCATTGGCAGGTGATCAAAGAGGCTAGTTGGTCTATCGGTCTTTTGGTGAATATTTATATAAAATGCAAGATAGTTTTCTTAATGCTAATGATAAGTAAAATACATTATTAATTAGACGGTTAAAAAACGTATATAAGTGCAGAAAATTGATAGGGTGTTTTGGGTTACACAAAGGGTAATTTTGAGCTACGCGAGTAAATGTTATGTTTAATTTGACAAAGAGAGTATTAAAGATGGGAAAACCTATTTTAGAATGCTGAAGTTTACTTGTGAACATTTACTAATTAAACTGTAATGCCCTACTTCAGGAGATTTTCATGCAAAGTATAATAATACATGCAAAGTAATACATCATAATAAATTCATAGGAATAAATTAGATATTGTTATTAATATTTTATGAGTATTTACATTTAAATATTATATATTGTATGTTCTTAGATATGTAAATGTACACAACAACAAACTATATTTTTAAACAAAGAAATAATTAAGCTGAAACTCACCCTCGCATAAGAATGAAGGCCAAAAAAGGGTGAGTCGTAATGTTCTAAATAAGAGGGTAATGAAAAAAAGAGGATAATGTTGTTTACTAAAACAAATTAAATTGAAATAGGAAACACCAGTTAACAAGAGAAAATCACAAATCTAAGAATATGAACGTTAAAAATTACAAAAAAATTTGAGTGGGTGTCGATTTGTGAGCTTTTGCCAAAACGCCCAACGCTAAAAATATTTTATGCCTCAGAAAAAATGACAAAAAGAAAACAATAGTATTTAAATAAAAACAACAGTAGGATATTTAAACATGTTAAAAATAACACCAGATCAATATGGGCTAATAAAAAATTATTGGCACCATATAATATGAATAAACTATATAACCATATAGAACAATAAATTATATATAACAACTACGTAAAAACTGGAAAAGACAATAAATAATTACAATAAAACTTATAAATCACAATAAAAACCTGAAAAAACATGAATATCTACAAGAAGACGAAACAAGTGAATAAATACGAACAGTTAAAAAATGACTTTAACGAAAAAAATATAATTAGAAACATAACAGAGTTAAAATAAATACATAACAGGCAGCTGGAAGCCCGGGGCTCCGGAGACTAGATTAACTTTGGCCAATTTAGGAAAACATAAATAAAATTATATAAAATAACGTTTTCTAATCTCACCAATTCCTCCCAATGGGAATTTAACAGTGTAACAAAGCCTCTAATAACACCCGTTATTTAAAAGTGTAGGTAACAAAATAATATTGAAATAAACATATAAAAAATAAAATGAAACATTTATTTCTAATCAAATAATCCCACCCTAGAAGTCCCAAACTATAAATAAAGCTCAACCTCTACACGAACAACACATAAGTTCAGCAGGCCCAGGAAACCTTAAAAGGAAAGAATAGTAGCCACAGCGAGGAAGAGGGATGCTGAAGGCTACTCTCTATGGACCACGAAGAAGGCCAAGAGGTCAGCCTAGCCCGAAAGTCCATCGCTGCGCCTCTAGGTGACATCGAGTTGAATTAGCAACGCAGATTCATGAAATGCATTCAAAATTTTATTCTGGACCCTGCAAAATCTCACACAAAATTAAGTCCAGTCGAACATATAAAAGAGGTGAAAAAACTTTATACAGAAATAAAAAATATATTAATTTTTGTAATAGGAATACCGAGAAAATCAGGTTGAGGCAAACTGCCTATTTTCCCACAGTGGAATTTTAGCTATTGAAAAGGGAGAACAGTTACAAAGAGTAAAAAAATTACTATGAACGAGGATCTATTGCAAATTCATATAACTAGATCTTATACTACAAATCCTGCAAAGAGTGTTGTGTCAGGCATACAAATGAACAGCTCTTTGAGGCCTAGTCTGTAAAATCATTACGAAACAAAATTATGCAAACTAAACACAAGAAAAATATCAATTGTACAAGTCTATTAAAAGCGTTTGTAAATTACTCATCACACTCATTTGAAATCCATATTCGCCCATATCTTGACGATCGGCGTCTTATGAATAAATAAATAAATTATAAATTGGAAATCTTAATCGATAGGATAAGTAGAAAACATTATTGGTCACCATGGGAATTTCAACTAATACAGGTATCCTAACCTAACAAAAATTACTAACTCACAATCAGCTCTACAACAAATATTGAATTTGAAATAACAGAAAATTAAGAATAACCATAAAAACATTTCTTGTTTAAACATAATTTCCAAAACATTACACAATAATAACCAAACATTGTGATAGGGCAAACAGACCGTGAATATCAGTTGCATTGCTGAACACAGACGAAGTAAGAAGTGAACTACGACGTCTCCCTCGGAACAGCAGAGTGAAACACAATGACCACCGAGGTAACGAAAGACACATACACCCAACAACCAAACAGCTATATGCAACAAACAAGACTATGTCATTAACACTCACGATAAATAACAAAGAAACAAGAAGAGAGTGGTGATCCACGAAACAAGTCGAGATTTGCCACAGTACAACGCCTAATATTATATGTAACTAATTAAACAGGAACCCTCGGTTATAAAACGTTGGAAAATTTATAAGGCTAGCGTAAAAGTTAAGTCATACTAGAAGGGGCATTTAGTATTTGTATATTCAAACAAAGCTGCAGTAATACTTCATCAAGGAGTGGCTAATCTGTATGTAAATTATGGCTACGACAGTGTCACCACCAACGGCCTTGGTGGACTCAATTAATCACTGTGTCTAAGGGTAATCACTTGATAGTATAGAAGGGGCACATATGGTTTCGTTCCAAGCTGCAATGAGTACATAACAAGGGTTGGCTTATCTGTATGCAAATGATGCTTAGAGCGACAGTTGTCACCTCCAACAGCAACCTTGGAGGTGTTGGGTGAGTTAACTCAATTACTCACTGTGTCTAGAGATTATAACTTAACACTGTAGAAGGGACATTTATGTTTTCATTCCAAGTTACAGTGAGTACTTTATCAAGGGTTGGCTTATCTGTATGCAAATGATGCCTAGAGCGACAGTGTCATCTCCAACAGCCTTGGTGGACTCAATTAATCACTGTGTCTAAAGGTAATCACTTGATAGTATAGAAGGGGCACATATGGTTTCGTTCCAAGCTGCAGTAAGTACATTATCAAGGGTTGGCTTATCTGTATGCAAATGATGCTTAGAGCGACAGTTGTCACCTCCAACAGCGACCTTAGTTAACTCAATTACTCACTGTGTCTAGAGGCTATTACTTAACACTATAGAAGGGACATTTATGTTTTCATTCCAAGTTACAGTGAGTACTTTATCAAGGGTTGGTTTATCTGTATGCAAATTATGCTTAGAGTGACAGTTGTCACCTCCAACAGCCTTGGTGGACTCAATTAATCACTGTGTCTAAGGGTAATCACTTGATAGTATAGAAGGGGCACATATGGTTTCCTTCCAACCTGCAGTAAGTACATTATCAAGGGTTGGCTTATCTGTATGCAAATTATGCTTAGAGTGACAGTTGTCACCTCCAACAGCCTTGGTGGACTCAATTAATCACTGTGTCTAAGGGTAATCACTTGATAGTATAGAAGGGGCACATATGGTTTCGTTCCAAGCTGCAGTAAGTACATTATCAAGGGTTGGCTTATCTGTATGCAAATGATGCTTAGAGCGACAGTGTCACCTCCAACAGCGACCTTAGTTGACTCAATTTCTCACTGTGTCTAGAGGCTGTAGAAGGGAAATTAGAAGTATCACTGTACGTGTATGGGTGGGCGGGTGGGTCAATACCACTGTCCGTATATGGGTGGGTGGGTGGGTCAATACCACTGTACGTGTATGGGTAGGTCAATATCACTGTCCGTGTTTGGGTGGGACAATATCACTGGCCGAGTATGGGTGGGTGGGTGGGTCAATAACTCCTGTAATATTATACTTATTTTCATTCATTTTAAAACAATTTTTTTTCAAATCTTTCATAGGATGATATCAATAATTCCTAAAAGTTAAATATTTGTGATTTTTCTACTAATCCTATATCATTTAATACTATAGAAGGGAAATTTATGTTATCACTTCAAACTGCAGAGAGTAGTTCATCAAGGAGTAGTTAATCTGTATGTAAATGATATCTAGAGCGACTGTGTCACCTCCAACAGCGACCTTAGTTGACTCAATTACTCACTGTGTCTAGAGGTTATAACTTAACACTATATAAGGGACATTTATGCTTTGATTTCAAACTGCAGAGAGTTGTTTATCAAGGAGTGGCTAATCTATATGTAAATGATGCATAGAATGACTGTGTCACCTCCAACAGCGATCTTAGTTGATTTAATTACTCACTGTGTCTAGAAGTTATCACTCAACCCTATAGAAGGGACATTTATTTTTTCATTTCAAACTGCAGAGAGTAGTTCACTATGGAGTGGCTAATCTGTATGTAAATGATGTCTAGAGCAACAGTGTCACCACGAAAAGCCACCTTAGTTGAGTCAATTACTCACTGTGTCTAGAAGTTATCACTCAACCCTATAGAAGGGACATTTATGTTTTCATTTCAAACTGCTGAGAGTAGTACATCAAGGAGTAGGTAATCTGTATATAAATGACGTCTAGAGCGACTGTGTCACCTCCAACAGCCACCTTAGCAGACTTAATTACTTCTGGGGTTTAGGGGTAACAGTTTAATGTTATAATTTTATTAAAGTATTAAATATTATAATTATAAGAATAATATGACATATTTTTAATCTGTAAACACTGTTTTTATTATTATTTTAGATTAAGTTGTGACACTTGAGTTAAACAAATTTAAGTGGAATATTGAAATATCATATATTTATTTTTATGCCAAAAAAGTAATTACTAAAATAAACTGTAAAATGGCCAGTACAACACTTATTTTAAATTCTAAATTTAATTTTTTGATCATATTTTATTGTTGAAATATTTTAGTTTCTCATCAGCTACGTTAAGTAGTCTCCCAATTCACTAATTCGTTTTTGATTGTTAACTTTATATATATATATATATATATATATATATATATATATAAATATGACTTATATATAGTTAACAATTTATGAGTAACAAGTAGGCTATATATGTATACAACGTTTGAAATGAAAACGTGACATTATTTATTTTGGTGGTTATTCTTGCTAAGAAATAGTGTTTTAAAACGAATTAGGAAATAATATCTAAACAAAAACTGTATTTTATGTATAATTACATAACCTTGAATAGTAATGTATATTTAATTCAAGATATATTACGTTAAAAAATGTATACCCACTCAATACTATATATAACAAAACCAAATAATAACAATAAAAACACACAAACAAATAATAAAGCAGTATACGAATATTTGATAGAATATATAATCTTACGTTGTGTGTCGAAACAAAGAGACGGTTAATCTAATTTAAAGAAGGAAAACTATATGGTTAAAATAAGTAACTAAAATTCACATTTAAGATTTAATGGGTTGGTTATTTTCTGGTTTATCATCAAATTAACTTTCAAGAATTACGAAAACTAGAGAGAAAAAATTATTAAGTGACACAATGATAGTAATTAATTGGTTTAGTTGAATAATGTATGCAAAGTAAATGTTAAATTATTTATGTACTTGTTGAGTAACAATACGTATATTTGGTTTCATTGATGGTGAATTTAAGCAATTATTACAGCTAATATGACCATTTATGCTATGTAATACGTCTAACAACAAATATTTAATGTGTAATACAGTCGCTAATTACTTATTAGTTGTACAAAAATAAATTATTCCCGTTAATAATTTAGCTAAAATCCTATTTAAAGCATCTCTGAAATTTGAACATCAATTACATCGAAATAAAAATGTATTACAATACAATATCAAATGAAACATGCTGTTTTTCAAAGGTAGCCATAAGAAACGCAGATAGCGGTTTGATTAAATTATCATATTTAAAGCGTGGTATAACCATAATACATAGGCCTACATCAGTTTGAATCTATTTAGCAGGTTTAATAAAACTGGGAAGGTTCTAGATGAAACGTAATTGGACACACTTAAACAATTATTTGACAATCTCTACACCTTATCAAGTAAATATGATCAAGTCATTTGATATGCTAAAAATTACTTGCGTAAACCCATTGATGGCACATAACAATTATTTCTGAAATGTTGTAAGGAAAACATAGCACCCTTTGCACAAGCTAAAACGTGTGATCAGCATAAACTATTGTGAGCTAGTTTTGGTTTCGTTTCGCTTGAGTTAGTGATGTACAGCATCCGTCGTGGACCAAATCATATTTTGAACACATTTATTGGTCCTCCTTGTTTTCGGATTCAAAACTATCAAAAAGTCTATGTATAAACCTGCTATTGTGGTCCACTTAGAATCATTGTTCTGAGTCATCTAACTTGTTCCGTGTTTGTTAAAAGATCTTGTTGCAACTAATGCTCTCATATCAACAGCCTATCTTGGTGATGAATCACACTTTGGTTCTTATAGAAGTAATACATTGACAATTGTCTAAACTACATCGTTCATGTAAGTTTGATCAGTTCGTCGGGAATGAATCAGTTATGAAAAATTAAAAATAAATTTTAAAAAACTAAAACAAGAAACAAGACCCTATTCTACTATTGAAAAGTGTAGACTTTTTCAATTAGTCAAGTATGTGAAATATTATTGAAAAACAAAGAAAATATGAAACTTAGTTAAACTACTGAAGGTTTCTTAAATTGTAATGAAATACTCGTGTTAATTAAAATATTTGTTTTAGTTTTTGTTGTCATTTATTTTCAAATCATTGTTCTAAACTGAGAATAATATGACCATTTTAAAACAATTTCCTAGCAGAATTAAGTTGTATAGCCTTTAACACAAGAACCTAAGTAATTCAGGCATCATTCTTGGGCAGAAACAAGCAGCCACTGCACTCTTTCTACTGTGTAGGTTAATACTTATACAAATAGGCCATATATTTTTCGAATATACTTAGCGTGTAGGTATTTTAAATTCTGATTTTAATGACAGTTGACTATAAAATATAATATTGCGTTATCCTAAAATTATATTTATTTTTTATTTTGTAATGTATTTTGTAACACTCGTGAGATCAATGAGGACTGTTCAAATGACAATGGCTTAAGTGAATGAGGAATGTATCTCTGGTGGATATAATTTGTTTATGTAATGAGTAGAAGTTTCCAAAAACAGATACCAGTAGGTGTGTGGTGGGGGACCTTAATATATCTTAATATATGCACTTAAACTAATATTGAAGAGTATGCTAGTAAGGTCGACATGTTAAATAAGTTTAGGTTGAATATAAGCATCCTTTAAGATACATTTGACCCCTAATAAACATTATTAACATCCTTTAAGATTAAAATGTACACCTAACATGAAGATAAAAACCGTAATAATTCAAAAGGGTACATGGCAGTACGTGTGGGGTGTAAGTTTGCTTATGAGGTTTGTTTGATGCAGATATACGCCATACATACATTTGGAAATAATAACCTTGTAATAAATGTTGTAAACAAAACGTTAATGATGCATGTATTTTGTTGCATTAGTGGAACACGTTGCAGCGAGAGCAGGTCAACAGATATAGAACAATACTGTGATTATACCTGCAACAACAAAGATATGGTAGTTGTATACACAATGCAGACAACAATCGTAAAAACTATCTACTCCACTTGTTTGTATTTCTATACCATATAGTCTTTTATAGTGTTGGTTTCAGGTGTAGTATTATTATTAAAAGAAAAAATATCTCACCATAGTTATTATTATTAAGTATCATAATATTCAGGTTAAGTGGAAGAAGGGACTTTTTAGTCCCAACTTCACCTGGTTAAATAGAGAAGTATTCCATTCCATTCAATCCCATTTCATCCCATTCCATCCCATCCCATCCCATCCCATCCCATCCCATCCCATCCCATCCCATCCCATCCCATCCCATCCCATCCCATCCCATCCCATCCCATCCCATCCCATCCCATCCCATCCCATTAAAAAATAAATAAATAAATAAGGTCTTTATTAGCAAGCGTTCTTCAAAGATACAGTCTCTGATTTACAAGACAACTCCTGTCACAACATACAGATACATTAAATAATAATCTTTCTAAACTAAAACATAATAAAATTATATAAACATCTCTATGACATGTTTTTTAAATGAACAGTAACTGAGACTCTTCAAAGCATGGGGCAAATTATTGTATATCTCCGGTTCAAAGTAATTAAAAGCTTTCTTGTCAAGTTCTAGGCGGACCCTTGGCAAATGAAGTAGGCTGTCCTTTCGAGTACTGCGAGTATTTATTTCGTGTCTGAAAATAAGCTTTTGCCTGAGATATTTAGGCTTCCCAGTCTGGAGAATTTTGCAGATAAGTTTAACAGTTTGTAGGTTACAGCAATCCATAATTGATAGCACCCTAGAGCTTAATTAATCTAAATTCGCTGATGTGATCAAACTTTTTGAGATTGTAAACAAATCTCAGAGCTCGATTTTGCAATCTAGTGAGAATCATAACATTTTCCTGGGACAAGCAACAAGCGAAAGACGGAAGAGCGTAGTATATGGTAGGAAAAACTATTGAGCGGACAATTTCTAGCTTAGCAGACACTGGCAGTATTTTTACACATCTATACAGAGTTTTCAGCTTGATCACGATGCTTTTACATATAGTTTTTATATGATTCGTAAAATCAAGACTAGAATCCAAAGTGACACCAAGTACTTTTAGAGAACTTGATATAACTAAAGGTTTACCATCCAGAGTGACAAACTGATTACAGCAACTACGTAGTTTACAATTCAGAGATGGCCCGTCCACCTGCAAGACAGAACATTTACCCGAGTTAAGCAGAAGCCCATGATCGTCCGACCATGACTTCACCTTCTCCAGATCCGAGTTGACTCTATGCACCGCCTCTGCTCTATCCAATGGGTTATAAGACAACAACAGCTGTGAGTCATCTGCATAAGAGCGAAGAGAACAGAATTCCAGCTGTTTTTTTAAGTCTGCAGTGTATATAAGAAAAAAAATTGGTCCCAGGCAACTTCCCTGTGGGACACCAACAGTTCTGGATAGCACAGGAGATAACCGATCATCAACATTTGTGCGCTGAGTTCTCTCAAACAAATACGACGAGAACCACCTGACGGAATTGTAGTCAAAATGATAAAATCTAAGCTTTGCTAACAAAGTTAACAGAGTCAAAAGCTTACAAAAAGTCCAAAGCTGTAACCAAACTCTGAAAACCTTTATCCCTCGCAGAAAGTAGGTCATCAGTGATATTCAGAAGCGTGGAGCAAGTGCTAAATCCCCGTCTAAAACCTAATTGAGCTACAGGAAGTAAACCCTCAGATTCCAAGTAGCCAACCACCTGTTCTGATACAACCCGCTCCAGGATTTTAGAGATGGCAGGGAGGATGGATATAGGTTGAAACTGACAAACTGAGGTAGGATTGCTAGACTTTGGAAGAGGAATCACTATGCTCTGCATCCACCTGGAAGGAAACTTTCCAGTAGACAGGGAAACATTGACTAGATGTGTAATTGCACCAATACAAAAAGGGCTTAAACCTTTAACTATAGAAATGGATATTCCATCCGTACCAAAAGAAGTACTTGCAAGGCTGTTCATAAGCTCTTTTATTTTTTCCTCAGACACACACACTAAAGCGAAAGGAAAAGCGATACCTTCATACCTATTTTGGTTAAAGAAACACAGTTTATCCATACTTATGTTCTCTCCACAGCCCATAGTGGAAAAGTAGTCATTTAGCTCTTTTGATGAAAATGTATGTGGCTTTACTTCATTTTTACTCTGAATACCACCATCACGCAAAATAGCCCAAAACTTCTTTGTGCTTTTTACGTTTAGGTTCTGGGTGAAATACTTCTTCTTCGCCAGACGTACTGCCACATTAAGGGCATTACGAGCCTTACAATATTCGAGCCTCGATTCTTGTGTTTTGAGGAAAAGATAAGCATTTTTATACCTATTCTTATTTTGTGTAAGTGCAATTACATTGTAATCCCTCCAATGAGCTTTATTCCTGGTTATTCGCTTTCTCACCATTGGAGCACATGCATCAAAGACTTTCATAATGTTTGACGTTAATTTGTTGGTGATGTCATCAACGTCTTTCAGAGTTATGTCTTTCCAACGCACACTGGAGGCAATCTCAATAAATTTCTCGCAATCAAATTCTTTAAAATTGCGATAAGAGATGAACTTAGCCTTGGGGTTAGGTTTATCACATAGCACGTCACAGTATATCAGCTTGTGGTCAGTGATTCGTTTACCACTATGATCAAAAATATTAAGAGGTATCGACAATTCCTACGTCTGGATTGAAATTTTTATCCACAACTATGACGTCGATAAGAGAAGATGTACTCCCAGTTATACGAATAGGTTCCTTTATGATTTGGACAAGGCCCAGAGATTGAAAAGTTTTTTCAAGATAACTAACATCTGCTCTTCTTTGGTCCAGAAAATTTACATTCAGGTCACCCAACAGTAAGTATCATTGAATCTACCTCAGGTGACATGTCAATAAACAAAGCATGTATCAGAGAGGTTAGACAAGAGTATGGTGCATCCGGTGGTCTATATGCGATACAGACACACAGCTTCTGACCTTTTAGACAAACCAAGCCACATACATATTCAATGAGAATATCTACATTGAGAAGTCGAACAAGAGTAAACTTAAAATCACATCTCACATACAGAGCCACTCCGCCACCACAGCATTTCAGCTGAGGCAGCCTATCACAACGATGAAGTGTGTAGCCAGGTACATCGAACACACACGAGGGAACATCCGGAGATAGCCATGATTCAGTGACTCCCAACAAGTCAAATTGAAAATCATCAATTACCGAACACAACTCCGTAAAACCAGTGTTTAATGATCTAAAGTTTACATGAGCTACTCTACAACAAGAGGCAGCTCTTCGATCTCGTTTCCCGACTGGGTGATACTCACCGGGACACAATCTCCCTCAGCAACATGACCAGACACCTGCGGGCTGAGACAGATGACATCATTAGCTCCTCCTGTACATTTGGAGCGACAGGCCTGATGGACTATTTTCAATGATTGAAATATCAAATTCCCAAGACAAAAATTTCCTTTACGATTGAGGTGTCTCCCGTCCCGGAAAAGATGATAGTTTCGGATCACACCGCTGTTGTCAAGAAACTCAACATTGAAGTTACTACACATAAGCATCAGCTGCTCATTTAAATGGAAGAGGGCTAGCTTACTGATGTCCCTTCTTGTAAGAATGCTAATCAAAATCACAGTAGTATTAGGGAAGATTCGTTTAGCATTACTCAACAGGTCCGCCGTTGAGTGGAAAACTACTCTTTTTCCACAGCCACCGTTATAGCCAGCGCCACCGTCATATCCACGAACAAGGTTATTAGTTCCAATCAAAATGTAAATAATTTCTGGTTGCGCTGATTCATACTTAATGATCTTATATCTGATGTGAGATATTCTAGCACCTGGATTTACATCCATGATAGCCCCACTCATCCTACATCTTTCCCCAGAGAAACGCAACAGAGAGTCCCCGATCAACAAAACATTGGACATAGCGGTATCGTGAGACTTAAAACTTGATTCCCCTGGAGATTCAGTACTAACTCTGCCGCTAGAAACCTTTCCTCTTACAGAAGTCAGAGATACATTTCTTTGAGTGAAGGTTTCTTTACCTGCTTTAAAGTCACTATTTCCAGTTAACTTAACAGACAATTTAGGTTTGATTACATTAAAAGACTTCAGGTGCCATTTCCCTGATGCATTGCAAATAGTTGAGTCATTTACACTATTATCCCCCACAGCAAGGGACTCGAAACGATTTGTACATTTCACAGCGGTGCCGCTTGTCAAAGAATTTACAATTTTCTTGGCCTTAAAACTACGTTGTTTTTATTGGACTTTACAGTTTTCCATTCAACAGAAAATGAACCCTTGGTCTCATTACATTGACACTTTTATCAAAATCGGAAGCCATACCATTAAGACTAGTTATGACCGCAGACGCCAAATTAACCTGGTCACCTGACGTTGTCTCCGTAAAAACTGAGGTGCGCTTGTCTACAGACACAGTGCTTAGATGGCCTTGCCTAAACAGTGAATACCAATCAAAAAAAGTAAGACCATTTTTAGGAATATTGCAAAACCCCTCCTTTATAAATTTAGCATTGACCAGTACACTTAGACCACATTCATAACTGTTTTTTTGTTGAGCACAAATCAACTCACGGAGACTGTCCTCCTTGAACCCAATCTTACTAGTTATTAACCTAGCAGCCGTCACATTGACACCTTTTAGTGAATCAAGGTGGTATACTGACTGTCCACAAATATCAACAAACAATAAACTCCAGTGGGAGCCAGTATCCGCCTTCAGAGTGTCTACACTATCGTTTATACATAAGAAAGCATAGTCAGCCTTTAAAAATTCTATATCTTCTAAAAGAGCCTTTACATCAGTATGACTACCATTCTTTACAATTTGAGAAACAGAGGGGCCAATGAAAATGAGTTTTCACACATATTACTATTAAAAGTTTGAAAATAGGAGTCAAGAATATTGTCATCGACCCATCTATTACTTAGCCAAGATTTCTCCTCTAATGCATTTATTGACGACTTCAGTTCTAGTACACAATTAGTTAATTCTACCTTTTGTTTCTCACTAATTTCTAAGTCAACACTAAGCTTAGTTATAATTAGATCTTTCTCGTTTACTGCGCTTTTTAAGAATAAACAATCAGACATTTTTTTTCAAATCTGCTTTAACTTTTACTAAGCTAGAAGTAACAACACAATTCTATTTCAAAACAACGTCTTTTTCTTCTAAGACAATGTCTAATTCACTGTAAGATATATTTAGATTAGACTGTCTTCGTTCTTTTTCACGCTCCAGTCTGGTTTCAAGGATTACAATGTGACTTTTCAAATTACTAATAGCTTCCTCATGAGTTTTTGAGGCAGTCAAAGCTTTGTCCAAATACTTAAGCAAACTATATATGTCCGATTCAAAGTCAGAAACATTAATATGAGGATTGTTAGCTTCTAGCTTTTTTAAATTTACACAAATATTGGTAACTAAAGATTCAGTGTCACCGTCAAGATTCTCCGAGCTCATAAACATTTCCTCAATAACATTTACTAACGTTTGACATTCCACGTGTCAACACCATTTTATGATTCGCACAGTACTATATAAAATGTGATGAAATGCAGTAGTTTAGCAACGCCGACTCAGCAGTTCTGCAAGAAGCAAGGCAGGCAGGTATATCAACTGCAGCGAAGAATCTGAAGGCGCAGCAGATATCACTCACAGCGGGTAGGCAGCGCCTGGACGGTCAGAGCGTACAACGGTTAGTCACAAGCAGGGACAAGTTGTGTGGCAGGTAAAAGTTCTGCGGCGGCCGCTTGGTTTGGCAACAGCGCACACCACTTGCGTTACAGACGAGAATGAGCACCACGGAATTAGCCACGTCTTTCACCACTGCTAGCGCGTTGGCTGAACTTGGTTAGTAATCCCACATTCAGCTACTTACGGTGTTGACTGATACCACCGGCTGACGGAAGTGGCTCGTATAAACACAATAAAACTATTGAGTCAGCACATAATAAGTTTATAACAGTGTTACGACATAAAATTGAGGCATAGATAATAACACACATCAGTCTTCTCCCATCCCATCCCATCCCATCCCATCCCATCCCATCCCATCCCATCCCATCCCATCCCATCCCATCCCATCCCATCCCATCCCATCCCATCCCATCCCATCCCATCCCATCCCATCCCATCCCATTCTATTCCATTTCATTTCATTTCATTATATTACCACCAAATAATTACAATTTTCAAAATAACAATCAAAAACTCCAAATAATTAATATAACTTTTTGGAAGTTATGTTGTTTTTTACCTGATCACTTTACTTGATTATTTTCAACTGATGACGTGGATAGTAATGAGCTAATTTCACATCGTTACTGAAATATTTAGCTACCTTGAGTGCACAGTTATATAGTTTTATGGTGAAACCAATCATAACGATTGTTTAAGTATGTTAGATATGTGGTGTTAATTAACATATTTTATTTAACATAAAACTAATGAACGTGTCAATTAATTGCTGGCTTTATGGCTCACTATGGGCAGCAAAATCTAAGGTTCAAGGTGAAAATACCCAACTTAGCTTTACACGCACAGGCCAGCAGGCCCATGGGAACAAGTGATCAAAATAAAAATGGCAGATGAGAGTGATAGGACCATTGTGTTTATATTTTACTACAAAATTACAAACAAACAATAACTATTGGGCTAAGTGAACAAAATATATACATTTTGCGTGCAATACATCCTTACTCAGTCAACATGTACATTTGTAAAATAAAAATTATTGTAATTTGTGTTATACCATATCACCAATCCTTACATATAATACGTGAAGTCTTTTTTATATGTTAGCACAACTCCTCCCTATTTCTTGATCAATTGTAAGGACTGAGATTGCAAACATTTCCCTATATTCGTAGTTGTGCTAAATATTTTTACCCTGAAGGGCACAGGAAGCCCTCAAAGTATGTTTTCTAGTCAGAATAATAATGGAATAAGAGATTAAATTAGACAAAAAGTTATAGCAATTAACACATTCTGTAGTATAAAAATGACGTTTATGATATTGAGAAGGCTATAGATCTTTCTAAAATATTTGAGAAGTTATGTATTTTTCCCGGGGAAGGTATTTAAGAATGGGTTCAATTTGTTTTTTTTAAAGCCGCTAATATTTGTAGTCAAAAGTCACATGCCCAGGCCGAAGGCTGATATATCACACAAGTGACGTGGTTGGGCGCTAAGCGTGCAGGGGTGTCCCCTAGCTAGTAATAATCATTGTAAAACGTTTCAATCGTCAATCCCCCCTCCACCATTTAGCTTGAAACGTTATAATTTTCGCCTGACTAAAAACAACCACGCTGGAAATAGCACATCACTATATTATTAGTTTGATTGATATATCTGCCAATCAGTGTGTAATCCGGTGTCAGTATCGATGACAGATAACCGTCTCTCAGTAACAGTAACAAATTAGCAGAGAACACATATCAATTTGCACAACTGTTTATATCAGTTCGCTCATACAGTACACTAATTCCTACCGAAAATATATTTAATTATTTCAGTATCTACTAGCCATGGTCTAATTTTGATTTTTTTTATTAAAGTGTTAAATGAAATTTAGTTTGTTATAGAGTTTTAATAATAAAAAATAGTATTAATTCTTTTTTTAATTTAGCTTTACTACTTTCAGCTATTTTGGTTATAATTTGTTCCTAAAACACGACCATTTTTAGTCTACGTATAATACAGATAATATTAAATTTAAAATTAAAGATTATTATGAAAAGAACTTACATTAACTAGACAAAAACTTTAGTTTAACACTGATTATTGGTCATTTTAATAAACTATACAATTTGGATTAGAAATTGTATAGTTTCCAACAGTATTCAACATTAAGATTCCTTAATTATTATACTTATTATAATTATAATCCTTAATATTATACTTTTTTACACATTTTTAAACTAAACAGTTGTTGATGGAGTGAGAAGGAAGGTGTTCGAATATAAAAGAATATAAAATGAATGCCTTTGGGAACAATAATAAAAATATAATTTAATGATAAGTTATAGAATAATTTTTTAGAATAGAATAATTTTTATTTCCTGCAAAAACATACTACATATACAGTTTCAATTTAACATATATACAGGAATTTCTAACCATCGCTGCCAGTAAAGATGGTTAGTACATAAAAAATGTCTCTTTTACATCACTTTCTAGTGAGTCAGGCTCAATCAATGTTCATTTCATTCACACACGAGCGGCGTATCTGTGGCGATTGATATACTTAATATTTAACTGAACAAACATGACGTAATATAATTAAATCTGAACAAATCTTAGTATTAGTAATAAATAACCACAACAAACAATAACAACTATAAATAAATAACTACAATAAATAATAATAACTATAAATAAATAAATAACTACAACTACAATAAATAAATAACTACAATAAATAATAATAACTATAATAAATAACAATAACTATCATTTATCAATATAACAAAAACATACAACTGAAATAACTTTTAAAAAACTACTGTAAAATATTTGTAAGGGTTTCAATATTGTCAAAAGTGAATAACCATTGTTTAATCCTTTTTGAAAAGTATTCACTAACATTATATTTCCTAAGATCAGTTGGTAACTGATTATATACTTTCGGTCCAACAAAGAGGAAACAGTTTTTAAAACAAGTTCTAACAATCTTTGGTTGTCTGACATTATTCAATGCATTCCCTCTAGTGTTGTAGTAGCTTTGAAAATTTTCTCTGTTACCACTTCGTATATAAAATTCTTTCAGGACTTTGTAAATAAAAAGATGCCTAAGCGGTAATATTTTTAATTGTTGGAAAAGTGGGAAGGAAGGATGGTGCTTATTTTTTTCAAGAATAATACGTATGAAATATTTCTGAGTTTTTACTATTGGTTCGAGGGTTGATTTGTTTGCACCTCCCCAGAATGTAATACCGTATTGCAGTCGAGAGTGGATAAGGGCAAAGTATAGTGATGTCATTAACTGTACATTACAAAATCGCTTGAGATAATAAAACTTTCTTATATTGTAGCGCAATGTGCGGTTAAGTTGATCTATTTGTTTTTTCCAGTTCAATTTACTGTCTAGTACTATTCCCAAATATTTTATATCATCTATACTTTCAATGTGTGGACAATCGCATCTGGTGTTTGTGCAATTTATTTTGTGATAAATTGGGTGTCTCTCAAAGTTGTGACCTCTAAAAGAAAAATTTATGTACTTTGTTTTATCAACATTAATTATCATTCCATTATTGCTACACCAATTTCTCAGTAATCTTAAGTCTGTATTTATTCTATTCTCAATACGGTCCCATTCCGAGTCCATAATTAAAATTGCCAAGTCATCAGCAAACGCACTAAGTTTTCCCTCAAAAGGAATGCTCAGAAGATCATTTATAAAGATCAAGAAAAGGGTCGCAGCCAAAACAGATCCCTGAGGAACACCTTGCTCTATTTTCCTTGTGTTGCTTATTTCATTATTGATTTTGACTCGTTGCATTCGATTCCGTAAATAACTTGCAAACCAGTCAAGAGCAACGCCTCTGACCCCCGCATACTCCAGTTTTGTTAGTAGCACATCATGGTTTACGAGATCAAAAGCTTTGGAAAAGTCTACAAAGATACCAGTAGCCTTTAATTGATTATTCATAGCATTGTATATTCCTTTTGTAAATATAGCAAGTGCATACTCTGTACTCTTTCCGGTTGTGAATCCAAATTGAGCTACATCAAAGAAATTGTTATTATTTAAGAAGCTCAAAAGTCTAACCCTCATAACCTTCTCAAATATTTTGGAGAAAACCGAAAGAAGTGCAATTGGCCTGTAGTTATTCAATAGCTCATCCTGGCCCTTCTTAAAAACAGGAACAACAATTGAATTCTTTAAAATGCTTGGAAAAGTTCCTGTGCTGAAGCTCAAATTAATTAAGAACACTAATGGATCTAGGATTTGCACAACAATATTCTTTATCAGTTCCACCGACAAATTGTCGAAGCCTGTGGATCTTTTATTCTTTAGTTGTTTAATGATAGTATATACTTCATGCCTGTCAGTAGGAGCAACAAACAATGAATTCGTGGCAGAATGTAAGTTAGCCATAAACTCATTGCTTTGTATTTTGTTGTCAAGCGTGCTATGTATATTTATAAAAAAATCATTGAATTCATTGGCAATTATTTTGTTATCCTCTGTTAATGCTCCATCACTTTGTCTTATTCTTGTAATTGTTTTATTTTTACGTTCTCCAACAATAGTGTTTAAAATTTTCCATTGTTCCTGGGTGTTACCAGAGTACTTTTCAAGTAAATCAGAAAAATATTTGCGCTTAGTGTTATCAATATCCTTACGTAGACTGTCTCTGTAAGCGTCAAAGTAACTTTTCAAGGCTAGATCAAAAGGTCTCTTTCTAGTTCTATTGTATAGCTTTGTTCTAACTTTTATTCTGTTGATTATTGTTTGTGTCATCCATGGGTTTCTACTCTGTGCTTTGTATAGCTTTATATTTACAGTTTGTTGTGTTGTATTATTGGCTATGGATTTTTGTAATGTACTGAGGAAGAGTTCAAAAGCTAAATCAACATCTGTGTATTCATTCAGATTCCATTGCACATTCTCCAATTCATGGACAAGATTATTGTAATCTGTTTTATATTTCGGTTTCATGGGTGGGACAATGTTGCCTGAAGTAAGTGCTGTTGTCGTATTAGTGATTGTTAAGACGGATGTACTGTGGTCAGTAATACCAAGGTGAAGTATTGCAGTTTTTAAAGTGTCAATATATCTAAATCTAACCAGTGCATGATCAATACAAGAAGTTGATCTGTTTGTTATTCTGGTGGGTTCACTGATAAGGGAAACCAGTCCGTAGTTGCTTATCAAGTTTAGATAAGCGTCAGTGTGAGTCGAGGACTGAAGTGTATCAATATTTACATATCCTACTATTACAATGTTAGATTTTAGTCCTGATAACAAAGTTTCAAGTTCTAGCAAAAAATCGCAGACTGAATGCTCGTGTAGTCTGTAAACTCCGAGAATGCTGAATAAGTAACTATTAATTTTTAGATTCAAAAATACACAGTCTACAGTTCTAAAAGCAACAATTTCCTGACTAGCTTTTAGTTTCTCATGTACGTATATCACAACTCCACCTGCCCTATAACTAGAATTACAACAGTGATACATATTAAAATGAGGAATATTATATAAATCTATTTCATCATCTTTTACCCAAATTTCTGTCAATACAATTATACTGATGTGGTCTAACAATTTACAGTAAGAGCTATAGAACAAATTAAAGTTTTTCCTTACACTCCTGATATTTTGGTGTATTATATGGTACTCTTGCTGCATCGTAAAGAACTCAGTTTTTAATTCATTAAAAATTAAACTTTTATGTTGCCGTGTATCCATTTCCTACGTTTATGAAATTAATTGACCTAATATAGTAATATTTTTCCAATCTTTTTTACTTATACAAGTTTAAATTAAATACATAAATACATTCACACAATAATAAATCTTAAATAAATATCAGTACATATGATAAACAAATACAAAATTACATAGTACCTCTCCAATACTTAAAGCATTCTTTATTCGTAAAAATATAGTTGAATATTTAGGGTACTTGCAGCAAATGTAAATTTATACACACATACATCATACATATAAATACACATTCACTCATACATAGCAAGTTTTTATTTGGAACAACACAAGGCGAAATTAGATAATGCAACCATGATTTAAAAATACAGTTACAATAGAGACTAATAAAGTTTAAATACATACGGATAACAGAAGTAATAAATATAAAAAGTGCAATACATTTTCTCTCACATATATAATTTAATTTTAAATAACCATACATTCACACGTTTATTTTAAGTTTCTCTTTAGAATGACAACAGTAAAAATATTAAATAAGGCAACCCATACATACTCATGGTTACAATAAATACTTATAAATATTAAATAATAATATAGGCCTATATACACGAATAATAAACCAGAAAAATAGCAATGCCTCTCTTTTCTGTTTGGACATGTAACATTAATAAGAAAGATAACTGACTGTACATTGATCAGATTACTGTAAGAAAAGCAGTATATACTCAAGTAGTTTAATAAATTTAACAAGCAGGGAATATTATAACAAAATGTTTTATAAGATGGTTTTGTAATAGGTGACAAAATCAAAAGCGTAGTTGTTGTTGCTATTTGACATATTAAGAAGGTCATTTTACTTTGTTTAGATCAGCTTCTTCATCAATTTTGTAACTCCTTTCACCATCTCTCCGACGAACAAACATCTTTCCCTCCCTACACCAAATATACTTTATATCAAGCTCCTTGCACTTTTCCTTGAGTTTTGAGAGAAGAAGTTTATTATCGGGGGTAAGGTGTTCATTAATAAATACCTTGCTAGTCGCTGGCAACTTAGAGTTCACCTGGTGAGCGGTCATCCCTCGTGTAGCCCTGGCTGCTGCCAACCACGCGTCCCGCTCCTGTCGCTCCTTGAATTGTACTACGATGGCAGGGGTCCTGGTCTTGTTAAAGGAAGGGACCCTGTGTGCCGCAGCCACCGCTCCCTGATCCACCTCCAGTTTCAGCACCTTTCCAACATCAGTCAGGATGGTCCGAACATCTTCGTTTCCGGTAACCGGAATACCACTGATCTCAATGTTTGACCGTCTGGAGTACTGCTCTAGGTCGCGCATCTTGCTCTTGAGTGATTTGACGTCTTCACTGAGCTGCTTGTTGGAGGCACGTAGTTCAGCGTTTTCGTTTTTCATCTCCTTTAATTCTTTCATTAAACTTTCCAAAAGTTTGTTGGACTTATCCATACCATCCGACATAAAATCGAGTGATTTAGTAAATCCTTCAAATTGCGATGAAAACTCCTTAAATTGTAGACAAAACTCCTCCTTAAATTCCTTTAAGGCCTGTGAAAGATATTCCTTAAAATCACTCGGTACGACACCAGATGTTATATTCGCACCAGAAGCATCAGCAGTTTTACAGTTTTCACATAGCCACTTTTCTTGTTCTAATTTCTTTGCTTCCGCCCTTTTTATGCCTGTACAGGTTATGTGGAAATACTTAAGGCAGCCCGGGCGACTACACCTAATAGCATCTTTCATTTCCGCCACTGTCATTTCACAAACGCCACAGTTAGCCGGCATTTTCCAATTAAAAAAAATGTATTATAGAAATACTATATTACTGTGAGTACTAGTCACTAACTAGTTACGGCACGCACAACTGATAATCTCGCAGCAGAGAGATAACGATCCGCTCTACTCGAGACACGGAGCCAGACTGAGATTATATAAATAAATATGAACAGGCTATACAAACATTAATCAATACAGAATATATAAACAGGTACAGTAAAAAACGATCTAACAAAAATATACACGTTAGTATATTTTTAATTATAGTACTATAATTACTATAATTAAATAATAATAACACATGTAGACAAGTAAATAAACAATAAATAACTGAATAGTCGCAATACACATGGTCTTCTAAAGTGTAAATTGTTAAATTGATTACAATAAAAATAATTAATAACTTTACGGTGTTTTTATTAAGAGCTCCTTTGTAAAATTATAATATTTTAACTGTTAATAAGATCTAAAATAGAAAAAAAACTGTTATTTTTACATCATTTGCAGGTTCTTATAAACAATGGTTTTTGTGCATTTTTCAACATTTGGCCCTATGCAAAACGATTTAGAGTAACAAGGCTACAAAGTTGAACTATTTTAAATACTTAAATAATTAAAAATTACTGTTTAATACAATTTCCACATTAAAATTCAGTCTAGACCTATGAATAGATTATAATAAAAATAAAATAAATGTCTAGTGGTTACGAATAAATAACTTTATTCTAAAATAACATGTCGTATTATATTTGTAATATTCTAATACAAAATTAAATATATACATATACAGGCTTGTACTTAAATAATTCCCTTAAGGAATGAGCTAGTATAAATCACGCTCACTTCAGTAGACATCAAGTGCCATTTACTCGTATGTTAATGTATCTGTATACTTTTAAAGTAAATAAATGTCAATATCGTGGAAAAATAAAATTATTTATAAAGACATATTTTATCCTTCAAAAGACTTTTCATAATTACAAATCCATACATGTACATTGTTTGTTTAATATACACAAAAGCGTGTTTATTAAGAGGCATATTAATTTAATAAAATTGTAAATATAACGGATCAAAAAATATCGACACCCTGATGTTCTTTACTGTTTTGGAACATTCTCAAAATTTAATGATAGTATGTGTAATAAATTTGAAAATAAATCTACTGTTGTGATAAGACAGGGTTAGTGTATTTACATTCAGACAGTCCTTTCAGCATGAAAGCGTAGTCGCCATCACTAAAACCACAGAGAAAAACAAAGACTACTATGGAATAGCGGCACCAGTTTTTCATCAATGTCATCAGCAGTGACGTGGCTGGGTCCACCTTATTGAATGGAAAATGGTAATAGTTCTATAGTAGAACACTCTTTTAGTAAAATGGTAATAGTTCTATAGTAGAACACAACTTTTAGTAAAATGGTAATAGTTCTATATTAGAACACCCTTTTAGTAAATTGGTAATAGTTCTATAATAGAACACTCTTTTAATAAATTGGTAATATTTCTATAGTACAACACTCTTTTAGTAAATTGG
Organism: Stictocephala bisonia; assembly: GCA_035578905.1. Lineage (NCBI taxonomy): Eukaryota > Metazoa > Arthropoda > Insecta > Hemiptera > Membracidae > Stictocephala > Stictocephala bisonia. The sequence continues at coordinate 180,482 of JAQJVL010000959.1, read as the reverse complement.
TAATAGTTCTATAGTAGAACACTCTTTTAGTAAATTGGTAATAGTTATATAGTAGAACACTCTTTTAGTAAAATGGTAATAGTTCTATAGTAGAACACTCTTTTAGTAAAATGGTAATAGTTCTATAGTAGAACACTCTTTTAATATAATGGAATCAGACATGTTTTGTTTACTTGCGGTACAATTGACTACAAAAATCTTTATATAAAAATATTAAGATTAAATTTATTATTGTTCCCTAACAGATAAGTATTGTATCACGAAAAATTCATATTTATTAATCTAATTAAATTTACAGCAGAGAATCGTTTTAAAATTATAAAATTAGTTACACATTAATTAAATTGGTCCTTTTGGTTAAACTGTGCTTTTTTTGACTTTTATTCCAGTATAAGATTCGTTCCCGGAGCTCTTGGCAGCCACCTTTGAAGATCATCTATCATCAATCAGGGCCATAACAATTAATTAGTTAACTTACATGATTTTGCCGGTTTAAGAAGTTTCCTAGTAACTATAGTTGGTAATTTTGATGGTAACAAGCGGAAGGAACGATGGCGTTACCTGGCCCTGCCATCGCATGAACGATGGCGTTACCTGGCCCTGCCATCGCATGAACGATGGCGTTACCTGGCCCTGCCATCGCATGAACGATGGCGTTACCTGGCCCTGCCATCGCATGAACGATGGCGTTACCTGGCCCTGCCATCGCATGAACGATGGCGTTACCTGGCCCTGCCATCGCATGAACGATGGCGTTACCTGGCCCTGCCATCGCATGAACGATGGCGTTACCTGGCCCTGCCATCGCATGAACGATGGCGTTACCTGTCCCTGCCATCGCATGAACGATGGCGTTACCTGGCCCTGCCATCGCATGAACGATGGCGTTACCTGGCCCTGCCATCGCATGAACGATGGCGTTACCTGGCCCTGCCATCGCATGAACGATGGCGTTACCTGGCCCTGCTATCGCATGAACGATGACGTTACCAGGCCCTGCCATCGCATGAACGATGGCGTTACCTGGCCCTGCCATCGCATGAACGATGGCGTTACCTGGCCCTGCCATCGCATGAACGATGGCGTTACCTGGCCCTGCCATCGCATGAAGAATTTCCTACCTGACAAATTAATACATAAATGGTTTAGCTATCGTCAGAAAAAAAATCAAAATATAACTCTTTTAGATGTGGATTTTGTATTGTTTAGGAAAACTGCTAATGTTTACATTCAGTTGCAATATTAACCAGCGATGTACCAGGAACTGAAGTGAGGTTTATTTAAATTCCAAGAAATGTTTATTACATTTGAAATAATAATACAGTACAAGTAAACGTCACACAACACAAATTTTTACAATATAAGCACAACATGCACAAATATATTACAATATATCACAAGTACAAAATTCACAAATATTATGGCGATCGATTTCGGTGAACCACGCCCACCTTCCTCAAATCAGAGGGATTCACAAAAGAATGGAAAATGGTGTTCTACAACTCAATTTATATGCCTGAGTGATGGATATTATACTCAATAGTAGTGCTGCGATACTATTGGTTAATCCTTATTGGCTATTACTTGTGTTATTTTAGTCGCTGAAAATACATTATTAAACACTATTTCGGAATCAAAATTAATCTGTTCATTCATTAATTTATCAGGATCCTTACATTTTTCTTTAAAAATAAATAACTCTTCCCAACATTATAATACGACCCTTCTTACAAACATTCAGAATATCTACATTTTCATCTATTTTATTCAAACTGTGGGTACAATTCAGGAGGTGTTTAAGCTACATTAAGTCTTTCAGGTTTCTTGTTTTTAAAAGCAGAGACATGGTTTTTATATCTTTTGTTAAAATCTACAGTTTGACCTATGTAAAACATATTACAATCATTACAGTTAATCCTATATATTCCTGAATTATTGAATTTATCTTCACTTTCAATATTCGGGTATAAAATGTTGGACATAATAATAATATAAGTTCTTTAGCCTTTCCAGTGAATTTCATTTATATTGGGAACTACAATATTTCCTGTTATATCAATCAAATCATCATTTTTTAATGTAGGAGACAGTTATTTTACAAATTGTATTATTACTTAAGGGAGTATTATACAGTTTAATGCTGTATTACCGTGTGAATGTTTTAACACTTTAAATGGTATATTTAATTGCTAAAATATAGTTAGAGTAATAAACACTCCCTATTTCAATACACGTTCATATATTCAAGTTTAGTCACATTAATAATGAACGTTTGCCAAGTTCATTATTAACGCGGTCAGACTGTAATCTATCGTACTAAAGAAGGCCGTTTAGCTCCACGAAAACTCCGAAAGCTTGGGTTTCTATTTACAGGATCAACACCTGAAGTATCATTTGATATAAGAAGAGATATGATATATATATATATATATATATGATGATATCCACAACACTATAGTGGATCATATGTTGGTTTTCGTAAAAATTTAGTATTTTCATAAATTTTCTACAATTAAATTTTATGTCAAACTTTAAATGTCAGTCTTAACAATTTAAATAAAACACTCATAATATCAGCCTATGGTCTAATAGATTAGACCTTTATCATCATACAGTGCTAATTATAACTCATTATATTAATAAACACGAACCGTACAGTTGAAGTAGAACAGAATGTTTTGGCACGGTATTGGTAAAATTGTATGTTTACTATAGGACTGTTGACTTCTCGACGTTGATGACATGGTGGTTTGGAAAATGGTCTTCTCAAATATAAATTTTATTCAGTTTGAATCGTTAGAAAATTTATATTTGAAAATTTATATAGAAAATATCAGATCTTTCACTTATTTGAGCTCTATATAATGTTCAAACCAAAAGCCAACAAACCTGCCTAATGATTAGTTTATTTTATCTCCAATAAAAATCTATAAATAATTAAATATATATATATATATATATATATATATATATATATATATATATATATATATATATATATATATATATATATATATATATATATATATATAAATAACTGTACTTGAGAGAAATTCCCAAATGATCTTTAAATCAGAAAACATTCGTTATAATTCTAGTTAGTGATCAAAGCACGTGCTCTCTGTCATAAAACTTCTCAGTGTTTAAAATATTTAATGTGCTGCAACTACGCCATTATTGTAGCTGGGAATGCAACCGCAGTGCTGGCAACAATAAAAATATAATTATCCCTGCGATTCTCGCTTTTCCACTTTACATTACGTTGTAATGTAGGTTGGACTTATTCTTATAACATTAAAGATAATAACCTTGGGAAATATTACTTCAAAGCTCTAGCTGTTGTTATTACACCAATATGTTTCAAACATTTCTAGAATAATATATGTTAATGTGATTTTATATTTTGTATGTATGTAATGTGAGGGCATATAACACAATTATAATTACCCATTTAATAAATAAATACATATTATCGAAGTATTTAAAACACTTTTTTATTCACTAACACTGTAGAGGTTTTTGTAAATATAAAATAATTTTATGAATAGTGAAAAGAAAGAAAAAAGTAATTAATCGTGGAACTTGATTCGATAATATAACAAGAATTATTTTTATTTATCCTTTATGGATAGTTTAGATTATAAAATGTAATGTATTTGATGTTTTAATTTTAACTTCTAAAATACTCTATTCTTATCTAGTAACAGTGTCAAAATAACATGCAATTTCCTTAATAACTTCCGATCTACCAGGAAATGAAGTGATGTTTATTTAAATCCCAAAACAATATTATTACATTTGAAATATTAATGTAAGCTCTCTAGTTTTTTTTCAGTGAATTTCAGTTCTATTGGGAACAACACCATTTGTTGTTTTATTACTTGTGTGAGCTATACAGTTTTTATTATATTATAACGTATTTGACGTTAGGTAAGAGTTAAATATTAAACACCACTTATAAAAATATATGAATATATATTATTACTTGAAATATAAGTAAAGTCCATATTGAGATGTGTAATACAAAAGTACGTATGGGTTACACAGGTAAAAAATTATTTGCTATTTTTTAACACTTGGATCTATACAAAACGATTTAGAGTAACAAGATTGCAACTATTTTAAATACTTAAACAAATAAAATATACTATTTAATAATATGTATAGATTAAAAGTCAATATAAGCATAAGTTAAGCAAATATAAAAAAATATTTTCAGCGTTCACGAATAAAGAACTTTATTTTTAAACCAAATACCGTATTATACACTATTAGACTATATTTGTAATATCCTAATAAAAAATATAAAAAATATATATGTGTATACAAACTTAAATAAGTCGATTAATGATAGTGCAGTGCTGTAACCCAGCTAATTGGGGACAAAGTGTTTGGGAGATTGTGGGCGATAGGTTCCATCCTCGGTCCTCTTAATACCAACACGGTGTCCGCTCAGTGGTTGCCATCGACGTGGACAATACTAGAGTAATCTGGTGTGTCCACGTTGGATGGTAGTTAAGGTTTAGATGTTGTGTAGGGAAGAGAACTGAGTGTCACACTTGTCAAAATCAAACCAACACTACGTGGTTCAATTTCCACGTAAAGCCGTAGGTCCCATAGTTGCCCTGGCTATTGGGCTACTAATAAATAGTCCTTTCTGAGCTAAGTCAAACTCAGACAGGAACAATGACTGCACTCGTTCATCTACACTCATCACACTCATTCGAAATCCATATTCGCCCATATCTTGACAATCGGCGTCTTAAGAATAAATAAATAAAAATAAAAAGTAAATAAATTTCAACCTCTTCGAACTGCATTGTGGGAGGTCTGCAGGTAAATCTCCAACTGAGGTAATGGTCGGTACTTCAATGATTGTCTAAAGGTAACCCTCAGGCATGCAAGCCCATGCCTGGCACGGGAAGTAAACAAAGAATTTCATTTTATTGAGTATAAATTTACTAACGTTTACTTATTTCCTTCTACTTATTTTGTCTGAGCACAATTGTTTTGACGAAGAAATTGAATATATTTATAACGAATGTTTGTATTCTTTTTTAATACTAGTATGGTGGATTTAATAGAGAATATATTACAACACAAGTACAACACATTTGCCGGCCGGCAAATGTGTTGTACTCGTGTTTTAATATGTTTAAATGTTTTAGATAATAATATAAATTTAAGTCACATGCATCTACTACATGTAAATCTGATACCCAATGGAGTTAAAAGTAGGCCCCTGTTTAATGTAAGGAGCAGCTGAAAAAAGAAGTAGAGTGGCTTTAACTCTGGTACCACTGAAGCTCTTGTCGGCTGCGGACCATCCTTTCCAAATCCAAACTGATGGGTACAAGGCTATCTGAAGTTTTGACAGTAGTCATTTTTGGAATGTCTCAAGTCTCAAGTAGGCTAGTGGCCTTGACCGGAGGGTTCCGACATAATGGCGTCAAGCAACATCGAGTATGACTGTTACGTAATTCGGTAACCAATGAGAGATTCCGTCCTTGCAGCAGCCAAAAGTCACCCTTTAGCCCACAGGATTTGAGAAAGGGCATCGTTACCCTTACTTCGTGTGGTAAAATAAGATATACCTTTACATGACTTGTTTCCCGAACTCTTTTCAGCCAACGGGGACTCCTCATTGCGTTTAGTATGACGAACAATTTGAACTTTAAGACCTCCAACAAGAGAGAAAACACCCTTTGCACATGCTAAGCTGGTCTCCACTGGTATCAGAACCTACTTCCCCTCAAGCCACTGGCAGCAATCTACAGTTTCTCAATAGGTAAGGCTGGATGATCTTGATGAGGCTGACTTCTGCATCTCGATAAACTGTTGGTTATTGTAACCCAACTGTTGGTTATTGTGTTGTACTCTTAACTGTGGAGTATTTAATGTACCCGAGGCCCAAGTGTCCTCCACTAACAACTACCTCGTGTCAACAATTCAGCTTGCTCCTGATGACAGGTCGTAGGAGGTGTCTCTTGCTAACCTCTCCTCGTTAACGAACCAGTAGGTGCTGTAACACAGGTGGATCTCTAAACTCTTAACTGTGGAGTACTTAATATACCCGAGGCCCAAGTGTCCTCCACTAACAACTACCTCCTGTCAACAATTCAGCTTGCTCCTGATGATAGGTTGTAGGAGGTGTCTCCTGCTAACCTCTCCTCGTTAATGAACCAGTAGGTGCTGTAACACAGGTGGATCTCTGAACTCTTAACTGTGGAGTATTTATTGTACCCGAGGCCCAAGTGTCCTCCACTACCAACTACCTCGTGTCAACAATTCAGCTTGCTCCTGATGATAGGTCGTGGGAGGTCCCTCCTGGTGACCTCTGCATATCCATAGATTAGATAGTTGGGGTTATTGTAACACAGCTGGACCTCTAAACTCTTAACTGTGGAGTATTTAATGTACCCGAGGCCCAAGTGTCCTCCACTAACAACTACCTCGTGTCAACAATTCAGCTTGCTCCTGATGATAGGTCGTGGGAGGTGTCTCCTGCTAACCTCTCCTCGTTAATGAACCAGTAGGTGCTGTAACACAGGTGGATCTCTGAACTCTTAACTGTTGAGTACTTAATGTACCTGAGACCCAAGTGTCCACCACTAACAACTACCTCGTGTCAACAATTCAGCTTGCTCCTGATGATAGGTCGTGGGAGGTGTCTCCTGCTAACCTCTCCTCGTTAATGAACCAGTAGGTGCTGTAACACAGGTGGATCTCTGAACTCTTAACTATAAGTACTTAATGTACTCGAGGCCCGTGTCCTCCACTAACAACTACCTCCTGTCAACAATTCAGCTTGCTCCTGATGATAGGTTGTAGGAGGTGTCTCCTGCTAACCTCTCCTCGTTAACGAACCAGTAGGTGCTGTAACACAGGTGGATCTCTAAACTCTTAACTGTGGAGTACTTAATGTATCCGAGGCCCAAGTGTCCTCCACTAACAACTACCTCATGTCAACAATTCAGCTTGCTCCTGATGATAGGTTGTGGGAGGTGTCTCCTGCTAACCCCTCCTCGTTAACGAACCAGTAGGTGCTGTAACACAGGTGGATCTCTAAACTCTTAACTGTGGAGTACTTAATGTATCCGAGGCCCAAGTGTCCTCCACTAACAACTACCTCGTGTCAACAATTCAGCTTGCTCCTGATGATAGGTTGTGGGAGGTGTCTCCTGCTAACCTCTCCTCGTTAACGAACCAGTAGGTGCTGTAACACAGGTGGATCTCTAAACTCTTAACTGTGGAGTACTTAATGTATCCGAGGCCCAAGTGTCCTCCACTAACAACTACCTCGTGTCAACAATTCAGCTTGCTCCTGATGACAGGTCGTAGGAGGTGTCTCTTGCTAACCTCTCCTCGTTAACGAACCAGTAGGTGCTGTAACACAGGTGGATCTCTAAACTCTTAACTGTGGAGTACTTAATGTATCCGAGGCCCAAGTGTCCTCCACTAACAACTACCTCGTGTCAACAATTCAGCTTGCTCCTGATGACAGGTCGTAGGAGGTGTCTCCTGCTAACCTCTCCTCGTTAACGAACCAGTAGGTGCTGTAACACAGGTGGATCTCTAAACTCTTAACTGTGGAGTACTTAATGTATCCGAGGCCCAAGTGTCCTCCACTAACAACTACCTCCTGTCAACAATTCAGCTTGCTCCTGATGACAGGTCGTAGGAGGTGTCTCTTGCTAACCTCTCCTCGTTAACGAACCAGTAGGTGCTGTAACACAGGTGGATCTCTAAACTCTTAACTGTGGAGTACTTAATGTACCCGAGGCCCAAGTGTCCTCCACTAACAACTACCTCCTGTCAACAATTCAGCTTGCTCCTGATGACAGGTCGTAGGAGGTGTCTCTTGCTAACCTCTCCTCGTTAACGAACCAGTAGGTGCTGTAACACAGGTGGATCTCTAAACTCTTAACTGTTGAGTATTTAATGTACCCGAGGCCGAAGTGTCCTCCACTACCAACTACCTCCTGTCAACAATTCAGCTTGCTCCTGATGATAGGTCGTGGGAGGTGTCTCCTGCTAACCTCTCCTCGTTAACGAACCAGTAGGTGCTGTAACACTGCTGGACCTCTAAACTCTTAACTCATAAGTACTTAATGTACCCGAGGCCGAAGTGTCCTCCACTACCAACTACCTCCTGTCAACAATTCAGCTTGCTCCTGATCTTTGGTTGTGGGAAGTGTCTCCTGCTAACCTCTGCTTGTTAATGAACCAGTAGGTGCTGTAACACTGCTAGACCTCTTAACTCATAAGTACGTAATGTAGCCGAGGCCCAAGTGTCCTCCACTAACAACTACCTCCTGTCAACAATTCAGCTTGCTCCTGATGATAGGTTGTGGGAGGTGTCTCCTGCTAACCCCTCCTCGTTAACGAACCAGTAGGTGCTGGAACTCAGTTGTTAGTAAAATACACTGTCCGTTCACTTAAACGAAAGTGATATTGAACTACACGTACTCTCAATCATAGATACTAGTAGACGGAATGATGGTTAGTTATTTAGACATATGTTTCTTAAAACAATTTAAAATAAATATAAAGCACAAATACGTGAAAAAGGCAGTGTTAGTAGTTTGATTGAAAATATTTTGATGAACAATGAAAAGACAAAAGGCCAAAATATTACTGTTATGATACTTTTCTCCTTTAATAGGCTGAAAACACAGGACTAAGAAAGACTAGTTAGTGCTAGGCAGCAGGCAGCTCTATTGTGCTCTTGACCTATCTGTATTGTGTTACCAGTGTTTCATGTCTGCCACACATATACTGTACTCAAAGATAGTGTATGGTAGACTGCACCCATTGTCCAACCGGTGGTGTGTAGCCATTGGAGCAGTATCAACATCAAACAACCTGTGACCCTTGATACCTAACTGAGTGTGAATAATGTCTTAGTTAACTTGTTATCACGTTTTATACGCGTTAATGCTTCACAATGTAATTGTTAATATAAGAAACTATTTTACATTCTACATGTGCGTGTGCGTGTGTGTGTTTTACTGAAAAATACGAAAAAGTACAATAAATTGTGTTTCTATTATGGTGATATAAAGTAGTTAACGTAATTATGTGTTAGAGCACTTAAAAAATGTTTTAAAATTAAACGGAGGTTCAATATGCCTGTGTAGATTGTGAACAAGCTTCATAAAATTGGTGTCTGATGCCAACATTTTTGTGTGTAAAACTTATAAATATTATCGTTTTATTATTGTTTTAAAACACTTATAACTTTTTTCCAACAAGGTGCGTACTTCCACTTCCCCAACATGTCTATTATGCATGTAACATGCCGAGCGCGTGATGTCACCTATATATACAATATATTCACAACCATTTCACTTGGCACCCAAAACCTTTGGCCGGTGGGCACACACCAGCCACGCAGACGACGGTTGGATGGACTTAGAGCGTTCGAGAGACGGCCATGTTGTCCCTTCCTTAAAAAATTGCAAGACCAGGACGTAAAGGGAGTACAGCTCGGTTACCAGCTGACATAGGCCTACCCTGATAAGAATTAGTATATATTAGAAATATAATTCCAATAATATCCTCCTAGATCCCATTTAGGGATATTAGAAGTCATAAGGGGTGAACGGGGCAAATTTAATTAACTATGTAACTTAAACGCTGCAGGTGCAACGTACAAACTTTTCTAAATTCAGACCTTCCAAAATAAATTGTATGGTTTTTTTTTATCAGGATGCCGAGATTAGCCTTTTAAATTAGCTGCAATAGTAAATTCTTCTACAAAAACGTAGACCTTATGGTTGCCTCATAGTCGTAGTTTGCTGTCTGTCAGGAACCAGACAAGAAAAAGACCCATCGGTTCAAACATAAGTCGCTAACTAAAATTACGATAACGGCTAAAAACAATGTCTTTATACCTCATTCATAAAATGTCATTCATTATATTCTTTCATAAATGTTTATGACTGGGCTCACCAACTCATCCGCCCACCCATACACGTACGGTGGTATTAACCCACCCACCCATACACGTACGGTGGTATTAACCTACCCACCCACCCATACACGTACGGTGGTATTGACCCACCCGCCCACCGATACACGTACGATGGTATTGCACAAGGTTAACCACGTGCAATATTTTAGACGTGGTTCACCTTGTCGGATTCAGGATTAGGCATGTCTCTGCAAGTTCATAGTCATTCTATTTTATCTAAATACAAAATTTAGTTACATTAAGTATGGTACATAACGATGCCAAAAGGTCAAATCTGGCTGCCAAGGTCCCTTGCCTCGGCACTCTGGGATAGAATTATAAATTAAATTGGGCCTCTCCACCTTCCAAATTGAGACTTAATTGGTTTGTACCCAGCTGGGATAGAAACTTATAAATTCAACCCTATCTCACCAACGGCCATAGACTAGCTTTAACCCCCAGTTCGTTTCAGAAATAAATCAAATTCAGTAGTAACCAATAATTTGTATGTGTCATAACCATTTCCAATTGGTTCTGATCTTACCTAAGGCTGTACATAGACACAGGTTATGTTTTATAATTAAAGGATATAAACCCTTTTCTCCCATATGGTTAGATTTATAATAACAGACTCAGCACCTATCTTTTCCAACAAGCATGTAACTCAATGCCTAGGCTTGTTAAACGTAATTAATTACTGCTGATTTGTGGTAAACACTATTTACCTGGTGTAAACGAGTTAACGTATACTTATTATATATTACATAGAATTCCCTTTAAAAAATAACTCATTATTTAGATACGATACACCAGATGTATGAGTATTTATTTATTCATGTTACAAACTTCAACCATGTATGACTTGAATGGCTAAACGTATAATTAATAAGTAATTACATATCATTTACTGTAAAACATTTAAATGATATAGTTGTAAATTAATCATAGAAATATAATTTTAGACTAATTTCATATTACGTACGTAGTGCCAATGTGCGAAAATATAATATACACTGAATACTGAAATAGAAATAAAACTGTACTGTAATAAAACTAAGTAAAAATGTCTTAGTTCATATTACGTTTCATTTAGTAGTGTTGAAGTCAACATTAATTATATAAATACATAAAAGTGTAAGTAAAAATGTTACAGGGATGTTTGGTGTTGTTACATATGTATATCTGCCAGACCTCCAAAGATGGATCGCTAAACCAATGGTGTGCCCCAAATATTACTGACATATACATTCTAAAATATTATTTGTTCATTAAATTACTTATTGTAATATTGGTAAAGTCTAAAATATAATAAATGTTTACTGTTTTGATACTCACAACAAAATAAATATTAATTTAGATTTTTTTTTAGGAGGACGGGATATACGAAATTATATTTGTTGTTATTATTTTTCTTCTTCCTCTTCATGAAAAGGCTTTATCAGCTTGTTCCGATCTTACGTAAGCTTTACCTCGGCCTAACCGGATCTCTTCTTCCTGCCGGTGTGTTACCAATATTTGCTTTGTATCTCTATCTTCTTGTAATCTGCTGGCATATTTTTCCACTTATTTATGTACTACAGGATTATTCAAAATAAAAACAATTGTGTATCTTAGAATATTTAAATTTCGACTATGTTTCAAGGAGATATTTTTAATAATACGTGTAATGTTTGGAATTTTTACTTTGATACAAAACATGTTTTTGTAATATTCGTAACCCTCGAAATGTCAGAATTAGTTAATTGCAAAACCTTATAATATTGCTTATAAATATTGGAATGAATAATAAAATACGCAGTTAAATAATGAAATACAAAAAAACACAGTTTAGGTTACCACGATAATATACAGTAATGTGATTTTATATCTCTTATTAAGTCCACATGCACCATTGTGCCCTGAAGCGTAGTTATTGATGACTGCACCCGGCTGAGCCACTGGACAACCTGTTGCCACGTCATCATGTCACGCCTGACCAATTATATGACATTTCAGCAACACATTCTTCATGGCTAGATTGGCCATCTGTAAATTATCTGATGAAGCTATATTATGAAATTGTATTAAAAATGTATAAGATATAGAGTAAAAATTGTACATTATATAGTGTAAATATTGCATATAATGATTTGATTAATTGTAAATATTATACATAACAATATATCTGTAAGTATCTATAGTGCTACCATTTTAAAATCTACCATTGGAGGTCCAAAGCCGTTATGAGAAAAGGTGTTGTAAAATGGGAAGTATTTCAGTTTAAAATAATATGTAATGAAAAATCAGCATTAACACCACCAGGCACACGATATGGCAACACTGTAATACTCAAGTTGTAACATGTCAAACGAGTTCGGATGTGCACCTAACATACGTTCAGGGAAAATGGGAGCATTTTCATTTATTAAGCTGTACAAAATAACGGGAGACATTTATTTTAAATTAAACTGTAAATTAGTATTTTATTTTTCAATCTCTATTAATAAAATATTTCGGAAGGGTTTGCAACTAGCCAATTCTGATATTACAATTAATAGTTGGAAGAACATTTTTATAAAAAAATCAAAAAATAATCATAATATAAAAAAAACTACCTGAAATGGTGTCGATATTAAATATTTTTGAAAGATAAATAGTTTTTTATAGGCAACATTTTATGGTGAAACCTAATTAAAAAATCTAATTGTGTTTCTTTATAGCCATGGTAAAAATATTTATAACTGAATCGAACAAGTTTAGCTTAAATTGTGATAAGCAAAATTAAACTAGCTTAAAATTGCTTAGTAATTCATAGAAATTGAAGTAATATTTTATACAAAAGGTTAAATCTCGAGTACATTGATTTTATTTTTAAACCGACAGTAGTGTGGCTCCCGGGTTTGTCTTTCTGGAGCTGAAATGCATTTGAGAGGCTCGATAAAGTTTTAGGATGTGTAAACCACAATAATACCATGCCTAATATGGTATCCACCAAGTTGTGTTAGTTTGAGAATACTAATTAGTTGTTCGATGACTGGAGGAACGAGATCGTCCCATCTTGAACGAGATCGTCCCATCTTGAACGAGATCGTCCCATCTTGAACGAGATCGTCCCATCTTGAACGAGATCGTCCCATCTTGAACGAGATCGTCCCATCTTGAACGAGATCGTCCCATCTTGAACGAGATCGTCCCATCTTGAATTTAATTTTAACATAATATAACAGTTTTGTGCTGTTTGAAGCTTTTGTATGAGCTTAGTCATGTCATTGATCACCAGGTCACAATAGTTTAAATGAGGTTGAAGTAGGGACATTGGCAACATCACTTGGACGAAAAAATAGTAGATAAGATGTATAACTTAATTTTATTGAATTTAAAATTTAAAATATTGATATCAAAAGGTGTGTCACTCTTATCATGTTAAAAATTTCTCTAATGTCTACCGTTTACACGAATAAATAAACTCCAACAGAATACATATAATGTATGTTTCATTAGTCTTTTATGCTTTGATATTAGATGACAAAGAATGCAACATATTTTAAATCATAACAATTTATATACATTTGTAACCAATGCTGTAGAATGATGAAGAAAACCAACAAAGAATAATTTTTAAAAGAGGAAACCTCATTTGCTCTGAAATGTAAAGTGTGTTTTCCTTCCAAACACAAAAGATAATGATAATGTGAAAGCCTTTATTTACCGTCTTATGTTTTTACTATTCCAGTTCTCTGAAACTATATTATACTTAAGTGTAATCAGCTCTTTGTATGTTACCTACTCTATATTATGTTCTATATATTTAACATAACTGTATATTTTTGTTTAGTGTTTAAATTATTGTTACTACTGGAAACATTTCCATATTTCAGTTGTTACAATGTTCATCCATAATTACGATAGTTACACTTATTAAGTAATGTATTAAACTAGTACAACCTGTTTAAGTCAGGCTATAAAGAATAAGAGGCTCACAATAGTAAATTTCATTTCTAAGCCATTCTAAATGAGGAACTAAACCCCAATATATCTGTTCGTTTCTTGCATCCAGAATGGCTCTAGTGTGTGTACACACTAATTATATCTACACACTACATAGTAATATATTTACTATAGTAATATACATACCGAGTGACCGGCGTCACGAGGGCTGTCTTGAAAGCGTATGTTGAACACGCCGATGACAGGTGGCGCACCGTACAGGTGCATGTCGGTGGCGAACGAGGACGCACGCAAAGACAGTATCAGGGGGGCGATTCAATTCAGTATCAGGGGAGTCAAAAGATCAAGAAAACTCTTTCTGACGTATTTAAAGGTCAACAAAACAATATAATTTCAATAAATGCCACAATCAAGATTGAAAACTGTTTCCAGTCCTATTCCAATCCTTAAATGTTAAACAGCCTTTAAGAAATTTTCACATTTAAAATATATGAATAACTAGAACATACCCCTGCACGCTTACCATGCTAACCAAATCCTCAATGCGCTCTAGTCACCTCGGCCTGTGACCCATGACTACAATACAGTAGGAGAACTGTTAAAAATGGTAAAACGCGATACATCACTACGACTGTACATGTATGGGTAGGCAGGGTGGGTCACTACCACTGTTCGTGTATGGGTGGGAGAGTGGGTCACTACCTCTGTTCGTGTATGGGTGGGAGAGTTTTATTAGTTGGTTGTTTTAGTATTTGGTGTAGTGGTACTGTATATGCGACTAAGACATTCCTGTTATCTAGTGCTCGCTAGTCGCTGGTATCCTGAACTCGATCTGTGCTAGGAAATCGAGATACTGCAAGAGAGATATTATACGCGGTTTAGCAGCTATAAATAATAATAATAAAAAACAAGGCAGATTTAAATCAACACCAAAGTACGCAATATTTAATGGTGTAAACATTGCAAATATAGACAGCTACGAACAATGTATTGATAGAAAATCGTTGGTTCTTTTTGGCCCAGTGGAACGGAGTTGAGGTTATCTTAATATATAAAATCAAAAAACGATGTACTCACTCATCACGAAATCTCCAGAATCAGTGAACAAATTTTGATGATCATTAGAGGGAAGTTAGCTTTTGTATGATAGATATCCACTAAGAGAGGATTCCATTCTCAAGGGTTTCAAATAATCCATAAAACTTTTCTTTTTTTCATTTAACTTAATAATTTATTCAAATCAGCTTATAAAAGGAACAGAAACATGAAACAAAAGCTTGGATAACTTGGTTTCCATTGTGAAATTGTTAACGTTAGTTTCGACTAACTCTGACATGATTGCACTATTTTGAATGCTGCTAAAGTATACATTATTCATTATTCATCATCATTAAGACGCCTATCGTCAAGATGTGGGCGAATGAGTGTGATGATCGTACCCGAACGTGCGTAGTCATTGTCTAAAACTAAGGTCGACTGCTCCTCAGAAAGAGAAATTTATAATAGCCCAATAACCAGGGAAAATTAATATACTAGTAGGATTTTATAAACTATACAAATTGGCTATGTAGGAGACTGGCCGCAGGCTGATCTTTTATATTGATGTAATGATTTAGAGGGAACCGTGGAGGGAAGGGTAAGCAAGCGTAGAGAACCACCCATTATTGAAGGAAGGGATGTCGGCTAGTATTTTATATTCTCCGTAACATTCTGGACCTTATGTTTAAAAATGAATATAATCGACCTTTCTTATATTCTTCCAAGCTCCAGAAATTTCACGAGGAACGAATTCCTCACAGAATTAAATTTATAGATACAGTAGCATTTTAAACGTGGTGTTACCTTAATATCTACTTTTAAATTTAATTTGACCTATATTACCCTAAGGGTAAAGGGAGATGGTGACCAAGGTACAAGCTGAGTGTTTTAGGGTTGTTGGAGTTAAGGTTGCTGATATAGCTGATATAGTCTTTGAACTTTACCATAGCGCCTGCAATATTTATGAGACAACTATTGCACGACACACCTGTACCTTAATCACGTTTCTCAGCCGTTATATAAAGGAAGACTTCAGACATTACTTGATATAGTTGTAAATGAACACTTTGCAAAATCAACTCAAGGGAATATAACATTTCTAATCTTGATGTTTAATGTGCTGTTTTCCTTATGCATAATGTTGCTAATATATTTTACATTTTGTTTGAAGTGTTATAGTACCATTTCTTGCTACATATGTTTTGTGAATTAAATATACAATCTACCAAATTTTATATGGTAGAAAATAATTATCCTAAATAAACTTGGTGATATTGTTATAAAAATTTATACCATATAATACTATGTCTTCAATGAAAAGTTATTTTCACATATTATTAGTTATTCAATGGCAAAATTTGTTCCGTTTTACAATAAACTATATTTACATGCGTACATTCTCACTTATGCTGTAATTCGAGTACGTGCCAAACTATTTAAATGATAAGTAATTATTTGTACGTTACTAGGAGTAAGATATGTATCATAAAACTATCGCTAGGGTATATTACATTGTTGTTACCGTAAACAATATATAATACCCATTTCTTATACTGCATTACACCGTAGAATTATTGATAACATATATAACCCTTTCATAAGTTCCTATTTCAGGCATTATTTGGTATTTGTGCTGTGTCATAGGCCAACAAGTTAAATTGGTGTTGGCTTTTCAAATGACAGAGTGTCTCAATAATTTAATAATTTGCATATTTCATTTTTCTCAATAAAATATTGTGCAAACTTAGTATTGAACAATTTTCCTTACAATACATTTTCGGTATTAAAGTTAAATATGTTTTTGAGTCATATGTGACTATTTTAATGTACATAGAGTCAGTAAATAAAGTAAGAAAAAAATCAGTGTACTTAAAGTTTTAAAAGATAACTACATTAATTAATTTTATGTAACTGATTTATGGTAAGTAATTTAACTTTAATTGTTAATGCAACTTAATTATGAACTTTTTAATTTGCATCCAAAATTAATATAAATTGGAAACTTATAAACTACATCATATAATAAGTTTTTTATTCAATAGTAAGTTTTCTATTATATATTACATGGTTTACACTCACCATTCCACAGAAATAAGATTTTATTTCTTCCTTTAATCATTTTAACTGTTATTATACATTTAAATATATTACTAAATATTTAAATTCAAACTGATATTAATAGGTTCTATATATTGTAATACACTAAAATTTGATTTTTTATTTTAGAAAGAAGTTCAAAGAATACAGGTGTTTTTTGTTGAAATTATACAGTTCATTTGTGAAGAATAGACTTATAATTTGTACTAAACAATGCAACTGTAATAATTGCAGAGAAAATAAATATTGTCTTCATCGATCTAATTCAACTACTTAAATTAAATTGTTGGATAGCTAAATAAAATTATTAAGTTATGTATAAGATATATAAACTATCAAACACTTTATAATTAAACTCTCAGAAGTTGATTTTTATTTGTAAAAATGTATCAAACTGTTGTATTGTAGACCTACTTAATTGTATACTCAATTAAGTTATATAATAACATATCAATTATATCAGTGCTTAGTACAGATTATTGATTACTATTAATAAGAATTAAACTATATGACATTTGTACCATTAAAGGCTGTAGTGGAGGAGTTATTATCTCATTTTCCCTATAATTGTATTTAAATATGCACAACGATACATTTTACTAAAGCGATGTTACATATTTTTATAAAAAATTGTAATCTATTTATGCATGTAATAAGTATATATCCAGAAGAAATAAGTTCTAAATTAGTCTTTTTAGACGTAAAATCCGTAATTACACATTATCTTAATAAACCCAATAAAATATGGACGATTACTATTTTTGAAGAACATTTTAAATTTGATCGATAAATTGTGCAAGTAGTTTTTAATTTAGTATGGAGGAAGCAGTAAAATATAAATTATTAGTGAGGAAACACAACTCTGTTGATAAGTAACAATCAGTTGTTAATAATAATATAAGTGTTTAGGTATTATAATTTAAATTTAATTTTAAAAGCCAATTTTTATCAGCTAGTTCCTTCAATATATAAAACCTTCAACATTTAGGTTTTATTTATAACAGTTTATACACAGCGAAACATTAAAATATAACTCTATTATTTCAAACTTTAGGATTTTGAATACTAAATAAAACACACACACACACACACACACACACACACACACACACACACACACACACACACACACACACACACACACACACACACACACACACACACACACACACACACACACACGCACACGCACGCACACACACACACACACACACACACACACACACACACACACACACACACACACACACACACACACACACACACACACACACACATATGAGTAGTGATGTGTAACACACATTCTTCTTAACACACATTATAAGCAATGTGTGTTAAGAAGTTTGGCAAATTCAACTATTGGGGGTTTACTTTGAAAGCTTGCAGAACTGTATAGAATGTACAGTTATGAAGTATTTAGCCATCTCTTAATTTAAAAACAAAGGAATGGGATAAATATTATATGCAAGTCTTTTAATATACTATATTAAGCCTAAAAACCACTTTTAATCATATAGTTTTTACATGTTTTTCTTTTACTTGGTTAGTATATTTGTGTTGTTCCATTGAACATTTTAAATGCCATACACTGGCAAATGTAAATTATTGCACATCTACTACTAAGTTACAGTCTAAGATTCAAATCTATTCAGGAAATTAAGGCCATTAGTAATATTGGATGAGGTATCGAGACAGGTGGATTCGCAGATTTGTTGTTACAGGTAGCATAGTTATAAGATGGGTTGCTACAAGTTCTGTCATGAAGTTTTTATTTATTTTTATTTTTAGGATCAACGTATCACAGATTGAGTGATGGTTTGTTTTAGATGGAACTTTCCACTGATCATTAAATAAGTATTAAGTAGTAACAATTATTTACTACTGGTTAGTTTGGAGGTATCTGATGACCTTGGATGGAAACTAATATTACGTACGTGTGTGTGTTTAGGGGCAAATAATATTATTATATGTACAATAATTGAAAAT
This sequence comes from Stictocephala bisonia, assembly GCA_035578905.1. Taxonomy (NCBI): domain Eukaryota; kingdom Metazoa; phylum Arthropoda; class Insecta; order Hemiptera; family Membracidae; genus Stictocephala; species Stictocephala bisonia. Next base: position 161,479 of record JAQJVL010000959.1, on the reverse strand, counting down.
ATAAAAAGACTAGGGGACACCCCTGCACGCGTCGCGTGCCAACCCCGACGCTCGGTGCGCTTGATATACCTCGGCATGTAACTATTCAATACAAAAAATAGTAGATTAACTATATTACGTAAAATTACAATATTAAATTTAGTTACAGTATCTCACTCACAATAATTGCTTTGCCACCTATTTAGCCTATTTCAGACATGTTCATTTCATTTATTTTTGTTTAACAGCTGAAGATTAAACTCATAGTAAATTATTAAAAAACATCAATAGTATAATGTCAAACATTCAAAATAGACATGTTTATTTATTTACAAAACAGATGTTATTAATTCACTAAAATCAAACCCATGTTATCCTTATGGAGCAATCTTTTAGGGGCGGTTTCTACCCCTTCGGAGTAATTTATCAAGATGAAAATACTTTAGTTGTCCTATTTAAGACCTAAAGACACAGTGTACAAAATTTCAGCTCTCTACCTACATGGGAAGTTGGAGAATTATTGATGAGTGAGTGAGTCAGTCAGTGAGGGCTTTGCCTTTTATATATATAGATATTTATTCCAACAAATGTTAAACAATGTACATTAAATATAGTAAAAGATTAGGAATATTTAAAGAGGAGTATTTAATTTCACCAGTGAAATGAAAGAGCCGTCAGGTGTTTAGAAAGATTGAACATAGAATATGTCGTGTGACTGAAACAATAAACATCTGTTTGTGTAATGTTTTTAATGGTCACTTATTTAAACTATAATAAATAGCAGACAAGCTACCAATATCTATCTATTTAAAGATTTGTAATAAACGCCACAGTAAATTTGTTTATAAAGATATGGGATATCATCTTGTTTGGGTAATACTTGTTAGCTAAACAACAATTTAAATACCTTTGCAAGAATAATTACAATACATATGAAATGTTGTGTCTTATAGAACTAGGCCATGAGATTCTTCTTTTATAAACAATAAAACATACATAATGTTATGGTTATGAATTTTTTTCTTGTAACTTTGCAGAGTGTTAAAATATTTGAAAAATGTACATAATGATCATAAAAAAAATTACTTTTAAGTCAGTACCAGTGGCACAGTGCTGTAACCCAGATACTTGGGAAAAGTGTTGAGGAGATTGTTTGCGATAGGTTCTATGCTCGGTCCTCTTAGTATAGCAATATCGACGTGAAAACTACTAGGGAGGTCTGGGGTGTCCATGTTGTGTGGTAGTCAGTGACAGGATGTTGTGTAGGAGAGAGAACTGAGTACTAGGCTTATCAGTCAGCTATAAATCAGACCAAGACAACGAGATTCGGGTTCCATATAAAGCTTTAGGTCCCTTAACTGGTCAGCTATTTGATGTTAATAAATGGCTATATCTGAGGAATAATCGAACTCAATTAGTAACCAGACCACACAGGTCATCCACACTCATACTACAATGATTTAATAATTAATTCTCGCCTTGAAATGCACACAAAGTTGTGTCCTCGTCTCACATGTAAGAATAGATTAACTAAATTTGAGCAATGTACTACAACTTAAGTGCAGTATTCATTCACAAAGTGGAATGGATTTTGAAAAAAACACACATTCTTTAGGAAAAAATAATTTTTGTTGTACATATAAATTCTGTTATACTTAAATGTTTCAATAATAATTATATATTTACTCTCATTATTTTCAGTTTCCAAATTTTTCATTACTCCAACTATTTCAGTACTTATAAAGTTTTGTACATAAACCATATGTAAATGACGTGAGGTACCAGAGTCAAACGTCATGTTCAACACGAGCTTGTCTGTACCAGAGCGCACATGTGGTTTGACCTGACCTCCACACTCAGGATTACATCCAACTCCTGCACAGTTTACATATCTCAAAACAAACATGTACAAACAATACATGTTAAAAAGTTGAATACTGGTGAACGGATGTAAATTGTTACTTTTTGTAGAACTAGTTTGTTTTTGATAGGCCTATTGAAAATTGAACTTTATTTTATGAGTCTCAAAATTGTTAAAAATCGTGAAAATTAATTATTTTAAAGTTATATAAGATTATTTTTAACTCTATCAAGGCCCAGCGACTAGTTCCTAGTCGATTTTCACGGTACACATTTGCCTAAGGAGCTACTTAAAGTAAACTTTTTACAACCGCAGACTCAGCCTTGCACTGTTAATCTAAACGAATGAGTGTAGTCCGATGAGTCATTCCTGCATAGAGTGACCTAATTTGAGCAAATGTTTGTAAAACACACTTTATAATGGTACTCTTCCTTGCCCCTGGCCTATCTCCGCTCCCGGATCCCAAGTCAACCATTATGAACATTGAAATGTACTAGTCGATTGTGCAAGTCTCCACGCTCCACCAAATTCTCGCCGGTTTTCTTACTCAAAATGAACTATGCATACGATTGGAAAGAGAATGTTCCAACGCTGCTTTTTCATGTACTAATCTTATATTTGCTCTTAGTATTAACGTAAAAAAAAAAAAAAAAAAACAATAAACAACAAATTGCATATTTTGTCAACGTTCATTGACAGCTGTGACATAGCTAAAACAAAATCTGACCCAACTGAGAAAATCTAACAACTGATCTAATCTTAACAACCCACCCGGCCCCCACATACGTACAGGGGTATTGAAATACACGTACAGTGGTATTGATCCACCCACCCCCCATACACGTACAGTGGTATTGACCCACCCACCCCCCCATACACGTACAATGGTGTTGACACCACCCCACCCCCCATACACGTACAGTGGTATTGACCCACCCACCCACCATACACGTACAGTGGTATTGATGACGAAAATGCATAATTTTTAAAAATTCACTGGGAAAACCCTTAGTTTTAATGCATCTTTGTTTCCAAATTTCCACCTGTAAATTTATAAAAAATTTTTTCCCTTTTTCCCAAAAAATTATAATGAAAGTTTTTTAAATTTTTGACTATTTTTTCAATTGTTTTTTTTTTCCCGGAAATCTTTTTTGCAAAGAAAACTTTTTTTAAAAATTTGACAAAATTTAAAGAAATTTTTAAAAAATTAGAAGGTTATGCAGTTTGTTTTAATAAACCTTTGGGGTTTCATCAATAGATATTAAAAATTTAACTCGTTTCCGGGGGAAACGGTCAACACCACATTTAACAGGGGTTGGCCCAAAAAAAAAACTGAAATGTCCCTTTTGGGTTCTTTTATTTTTTGGCTTTCATTATAAAAAACTCTGTAAATCCGGGTAAGGGGGTGATTAAAAAAATTTCCCCAAAATTATGTTAGAATTTTGAAATAAAATGTAATTTTATTTATATCATTTCAAGTTTTTCCTATAATGTGAATTGCTTTAGTGAATTAGTCTAGTGACTATAGAAGGTATCCTTTATGGCTGTTTTCAGTTTCCTCCAGCTTTATACAGTACATACAACATTCAATAAATATATTACTTTTATTAAAATTCATTACATTTTCAAAAGTTGAGCTGAAAAGTCTAAGATATGTTAAAGAGGCCTATTGTTTATTAAACAAAAAATAAATACAATAACTTCTTATACTCTTAGATTTTTAAAGTGATAGTAACGCACTTGAAAAGTGTCATATTTTACGAATAATCGGACACTATTCATAATAACTTGCTAAAAATCACCAAAGTATACATATAGAATACATTTTCATCATTTAAATAGTTGAGATTTTGTATATTTGTTGTATATTTTTGAAAATGGGAACTTTTTAGAAAAGTTCCTGGTTCAAAAGCTTTTCTTGACCCTAATTTTTTTATGTTTGTTTCTTACCAATATTATAGTAAAATCTGCATTTATTATTTTTAATTGGATCATTTTAGACAGAATAGTATGTAATATATTCTTTATTGTTTACAATTAAAATATTCTTTATAGACATTGAAATTGTTCAACGTGATATTAGAAACTATTTTTGAAAAATCGAAGTGTTCAATGTGAAGATAAATCACAAAATTACACAAGTGACAGAGTTGTGATGAAAAAAGTAGTGAGGTGAAAAAAAATACTATGCACCCAGGAATGTTCCAAACATTTTTCAAAACCCACCCATTATCTTTAAACGAATCAAAATTATCGATTGACAAATATTGAATATTAACTATATAAGGCTATAATAGTTAGATTGAAGTTGAGTACAGTGTAATCGGTTAAAGATGGATTTAGGATTTTATTCGGTTTGTTTTGAGAGTTGTGTTAAGTTCTTGTGTATATTATCGTAGTTTTGTGTTGGCCTTGAGTACAACACGCTGTGTTTTGGTTACAACTAGACCTGCTGTGTTTGACTAGCTCTCCACATAGCTAGCAAATGGACACATATTTTGTTGCAGACTTGTCAAGCTGATGACTCTAGTTTAAAGTCTAGGACAATTATGTTTAAATAATATGCCTAAATACCTAAAATATATTAATTTTTTTATGCATTGATAATTTTTACTATACATTTAATGAAATTAAACACCAACCATTAAGTTCTTGCGTAAAATACATATTACGGTTTCGATTACTAAAATGTTACTATGTCAATATGCTGTCTACATGAGAAAACTTTGCCACCTTTGATATTATCGCTACTAAACATTTTTCACCCAATATCCCATCAAATGTTCCTATATAGAAAACATTGAACTTTAATTACGAATCCATTCTAATGTTTATTTATTTTTAGAACTTAAGCCTAAGTGGACGGTGTCATAACTAGAATCTCTATCTTCCGGTAACAACCGCGTCTAAGTGCTATCTACATTATTTACAAGATGACCAGACGTTTCGTCCATGCTGTAATATGGTATCTTCAGTAATATCACTGAGACCACTGAGGTATCCCATTACAGCATGGGTGTTTCGCCGGGTTGTCTTGCAAATAAGTAGATAGCACTTAGACGTGGTTGTCACCGGGAAAATATAGATAAAAGTTTAAAACATTAAAGATCGTCTTGTTTTACCAGGCGAAGTTAGGGCTAAGAATCTCTAACGACTTAAACTTGGAGACCAACGGCTAAAGGGAACCACCTAAGCGAGCAAATTAAGGGGTCACTTAAGCAAACCACCACCGGTGACCAGGTAACGCGGATCGCTCAGAACGTTCACTCACCATCCAGGGGACATCCACGATCGATGTTGCCTGACTCCATTATCTTGCGATAACGTCGGGAACTCTCCGATCAAGGCCACTGGCAATATAGATTCTATATTAAGATCTCTCCACTGCGTTTTGATCTTTAAATATAACCCTATTCTCTTTTAGTGTTTACTTAATTTTTTCTAATTTTCTGCTTTTAGTTTTATAAAGGTTTTACTGGAAATACATCATCATTTAGAGTATTTTTCGGATAAAATACTTTTATTTTATTCCAAGAAGTATGCAGAGTTGATATTTGGTGATAGTAAGGTTTTTTATACGAATCTATAGGATGAAATTCGTTATATTAGCATTTGAATTCGGCTACTTGAATTTCATACATATAACATTTAGAATACAAAATCTCGAGGCCCTTAATGATTACAAACTACTGTAGTGTATTTTTTACTTATATATTTTTGGATCGTAAACTTCTAACAAATTATATATATTCATTTGTGCACAATGAGGTAAATCTAATCTTAGTTCTAAGTCAACTCTAAAAGTAAAAAAAATCATTATGACAACTTAATCATCAAAGTGCTCCAACAAAATGAAAGCTGAGTATAATCTATATGTAACTTTTCGTCAGTACACCAACGGTTTATCTTTACAAATTCCAATATACTTCAACTAAAAAGAACCTAGTGTAAAGTATACAGTACAAGAGTGTAAAACTTGAAAATAAATTGTTTGCTTAAGCTCAAAGTAGTGTGGATAACAATTTGAAAAGATAATATAATGCAAAATAAAATAGGATCACCTAAAAGTAAAAAGCCTATTGTGCATGCACCATCATTTTATTAGACGTACAAACAATGAAGCTAGTGGAGTGAGTGCAGTTATGTACATAATAAAGTAGAGTCATGTATACTTGCAATAATTTACTTTAAAAAATATGCAAACAAAAATTTACTCAATGTAAAAATAAATAAGTTAGTTTATAATGAAATCATATGGACACAAGAATGCAAATGTTGAAAAATGTTTGAAAAGGAATGTTGTCATAAGACTGTTTGTATATGACTTTAAGTAAAGTGTTATATACACCAAGATATACGTCAAGCGGGTTGTCTCTAGGCTCCCCTGTAAAGGACACTCCTTTATACATAAAAAAAATAAAAACCCCTTTGGGTGTTTTAAACTGCCTTTTTGGGAACCTGAAAATAACAATATTTTTTGCCAACCCAGAGAGTATATGAATGGGGACACATTTTTAAAACACCCCACTGATTTAGACGGAAAAAAGGGGTTTTTTAATAACATTTATGTTCATATTTCAAAAAAAATAAAATTTTTAAAAATTTAACCCAAAGGGGGGGAAATTCAGTAACCTAGTATTTTTTTACAATATTTCTACAAAAAAACTCACGACTAAAAACATTTATTTTTTTTATTCATGTATTTTTTTTCATGTACACCTTTTTAATTGGTAAAAACAAAGTCGGGCAGTTACATTTAAGTTACAACAAAATTTTTTAAAATTTTAAAATTCTGAATGACGTTTAATAAAAATATCCCCCCAAATATTTTTTGTTAAAACAAAAGAAAAAATTTTATTGCGAAAATACATATAAGTAAATAAAAAGCATAACATTAAAAAATTTTTTATTGTTTTTTGGGTTTAGGTGGAAAATTAAAAGGAAAATTTAAATTTAAGTTTTTTTAAACCAAATTACAAGTAAAAAAAAATTAAAATTAAAAAATAAATCTTTTTTTTAACAGGCAAAGTTGGGCTTAAAGAAAAAATTCCCCCTTAAATTTAAACCCCGAAAAAAAAAAATTTCGGGAGAAAAAATAAAAAGTTTTTTTTTTAATTCCTATCCCAATTAAAATTAAAAAACTTCTAAAAACAAAATTACAAAAACCCAAACCCAAAAACTAGAAAAATTTAAAGGGTTATTTAAAGGGGGCTTTAAAAAACCAAAACACAAAATTTTTAAAAGCCCTCAAATTACACAACGAAAAGTACTTTGAAAAAAAAAAATTTCCTTTGCCCCGGGGGTTAACGCCAAAAAAGGGTCCGCAGGGGGATACCCGGAAAAAAAATCCCCGGGACTTTTCCCCCTGGGTTTGAGCCTCCCGGAAGACTATGTGTCGGCCGTTTTGGGAACCCGGGAAAGGAGGGGGGTTTTTTTTTGGTTTAAAAAGGGAGAGGAAGCGTCGCCCCCAAAAACCCAACATAAAACCCCGCAAAACGACAATGTTGATAAGAGAAAGGGCAAACTGGGGGTGGGCTTGGTCTGGGGGAGGGACTGGGCGTAACTCGTAGGACGAGTTTGTGCCAAAAAAAAAAGGGGTTTGGGAACCTCGGAGACGAAACTTCAAGGCATCACCGGGGTTGGAGAAGAAAAGGGAAGGTTTAAGTTCTTCCGAAAGAATTTTCGGGCGGCGGGGGAAAACCGAAAAATTTTAAAGGGGCCCAAAAAATTTTCTGGAGATGGAAGGGGATGCCCCCGGGGGGCCACCCGTGTGGCTACGGATGGTCATTGGGTTTGGGACGGGGTAGGGGAAAAAGGGTTGGGCGGGGGGAGATTTCCCGGGAGAGTTTATGGGGCGGGAAAAGCTGAAAAGGCTGAGTTGACGGGAAACCCGGGAAACCAAAAGGGAAAGGAAAGGGTCCGGGACAGGGGTTTTGGAAATTTTGGGGGGAGTGACGGGGGGGGGGACGTGGGGGTGAAAAAAGAGGCAGATGAGGAGTTTGGAGAGAGAACTTTGTCCCAATAAGGAAATTTTTTTGGAATGGTTTGTTTGAGGTGAAATACTTGGCGGTTTTCAAGGTGGAGGTGCTGGGGTTTGGGACATTTTTTGGGGTGCGGGAATTTAAGGGGGGGCCGGGGGTTAAAATTTGGGGGGGGCGGAAAGGGGAGCCGGTTTTCGACCTTTTCGGGACCGGGGGGTTTGGGGAGGGTTTAAGGTTTTAAGCTTTTGGCGGTTTAGGCCAAAAGGGTTGGGGGTTTGGCCCCCCAAGAGACCGGTTTCTTTCCCCATCTCGAGGGAAGGGACCAAAAAAGGGCGGTGGGGAAAAAGGAAAGGGCCCAGGAGAGGCCCTAGAAAAGGAAGGCAACCAAACAAGGATGGAATTAGAGTGGCCAAAACTGTGAGAACGGTGACTTTTTGGGTTGAATAAAACCAAAGTACGGCAAGAAGTTTGTGAATCAAACAAAGGGACACAGTAAGGCCACTAAAAAGGGAAGGGGAAAAAGGTTTTCCCAAAAACCCAAACCCATTGGCCCAAAAGGAAATGGGGGAAAGAACATGCGGCTAAGCTGGCCCCTCACCCGGAAAACCGTTTCCCAGGCAAATTTTGGGCCGAGGAGTTAAACCCGAAAAACCCTCACTGAAATACCAAAACACTGGGCCCCCCCACTAGGGGGAAAAAACATTTAAATTAAGAACTACATCACCCAGTGGTGGAAAGGAAGGTCTCGAGGTCCAGACAGGTGGGTTTGGACAGGCAGGCTGGATGGCAAAAAAAAGCAGGCGGTTAACGCAGGGGAAACCCGGTTTGGCGCCCGAGGTCGGGAAAACCCCCTTTGATCCCAAAGTAAACTGTACCTCCTTTTAAAAAAAAAAACAATCACAAATGTGCCCCCTGAAAACGTAAATTTAAAAAGTTCTTTTAAATATTTTTGGTATCTCATTAAAAACCTGTTTTTTGCTTGCCGTAAACGCAAAGTGTTCTGACTTTTTCAACAAAAAAATAAACATTTTTAAATGTGAAAAAATTACAGAAATTTGGGAAAAAGAAAATTTCTTTGTTTCCGAGCTGCTAGCCAAAGCTGTCAAAGGATTATCACTGTAAGTGAAAGGGAGTATCACGTAAGGAAATGGGTGGGGGGGGTTTGGGCCAGATCACTGTAATTTTAGGGGTGGGGCGGGGGGTCGGGAAAATCACTGAAAAGGGGTATGGGTGGGCGGGGGGGCCCAAAAAAATCACGGAAAGGGTAAAAGGGGGGGCGGGGGGGCTGTATCACTGTAAGTGTATGGGGGGCGGGGGGGCCTTTGTATCACGAAAGTGTATGGGTGGGCGGGGGGGGTCAGAAACACTGTAAGTGAAATGGGGGGGCGGGTGAGTCTTTTATCACTGAAAGTGAAAAGGGGGGGCCCGGGGGGTTTTTAAACATTTAAAATGTATGGGTGGGGCGGGGGGGTCGTATCCCCTGAAAGTGTTGGGGGGTTGGGGGGGTGGGCCCTTGAAATCACGGGTAATTGAAATGGGGGCGGGGGGGCCCTTTTAAATCACTGTAAGTGTATGGTGGGGGGTGGGTCTGAAATCATTTGTAAGTGTATGGGTGGGCGGGTGGGCCTGTAATCACGGGAAAATTTGAAAGGGGTTGGGCGGGGGGGCCTTTATCCCCTGTAGTTTTTAATTGGGGGGCGGGGGGGGCCTGTCCCCACTAAAAAGGGGAATGGGGGGCGGGTGGGTCTGTATCACTGTAAGTGTTTTGGTGGGCGGGGGGCCTGTATCCCCCAGTAAGTTTATGGGTGGGCGGGGTTTTCAATTATCCCCAAAATTTTTGGGGTTGGGGCGGGTGGTCTGTATCACTGAAAAGGAAAAGGGGTTTTGGGCGGGTGGGCCTGTATCACTGAAAAGGGGAATGGGGGGGCGGGGGGGGCCTGAACACTGTAAGTTATGGGGGCGGGGGGGTTTTTAAACACTGAAAGTGTATGGGGGGGCGGGTGGGCCTGTATCACGGGAAATTTGAATGGGGGGGGGCGGGGGGGTTTCTGAATCTCTGTAATTTTTAAAGGTGGGGGGGGGTGTATACAGAAAATAATTTTTTAAATTTTAATTTTTGAAGACCTCATAGTTAATTTTTGGGTATTTTTTTAAATTTTTTAAAAAAAAAGAGATCTTTGAAAGCAAAATTAAAAAGGCAAGGGGATATGGGGATTAAAAACCGGATAAGGAAAACAAACACAGGGGATGAAAAAATTAATGGGAACAGTTTTTAGAGGATTTTTAAAAAAATACTAAGGGGGGCGGGTGAATTAAAGGAAAAAAAAAAGTGGTAGGGAATAACGAAAGGGAAATCCTAAAATTTTTTTTAGTGAACGTTTTCATTTTTTTTTTCCCTCTTTAAAGAAATGGTATTTTCAAAAATAAAAATTTTCCCCCCAGGGTTTAAATCCTACATATTTTACTTGGGGAATTTTAAGTATTTCTGGACACTTTGGCAAAGCTAAAAAATGTCATACAATCTAAACACTTTTTGTTTTAAAATTTAAATTAAAAAAAAAGGGGATAATTGGGTTATAGAAATCGCTGGTTTTAATCCGGCCCAGACGAAAGATTTATCAATAGTATTTTTAAATTTTACTGTACTGGGGTTTACCCCCCCTTTTTCTGTCCTGAAAAAGTTCCCCTTACATACATCAATTCCCATAGTGAAGTTTAACCTCAAACCCAAAAACCCCTCCACTAACTCCCAGAATTTTTTTTTTGGAAGATATGATACTTTTTGTTATTCGTTAAATTTTGACCCAAACCCCATTTAAAAGGAAAAACAAATTTAATGTACAAAAAGGGAAAAGTAAAACCTCTAAAACCAACGACCCCAAAAACAAAATAAACGAACAATTTAAAAATGTAAAGTTTTAATGAAATGGGGGGGAGGAACATCTTTACGTTTCGTGTATGAGTGGGGGGGGTTTAAAGCACCCCCCACCAAACGGTAAAGGGGAGAAAGGGGCATAACCACTGTAAATTTTAAGGGGGGAACTTTAAAACCCCGGGATACGTTTATAGGGTTGGTTTAAAAGGTCCCCCACCATTTTACATAAACGAATAGGGTTTGAAGGGCTAACCACTTTTAAAAGTTTGGGGGAAAATCAAAACAACCATACTCTAGAGGTGGGTGAGATGGGTTTTTATCATTGTACGTTTTAAAGAATATAGATTTTAAAACTCAAAACAACTTTTAAAAAAAGGTGGAAAAAAGTCATCACCCCCCTTTGCCCATTGTGGGTGGAAGGGGGGCCCTTTCCCCCAAAAGAAAATGTATGTAAAAATATTAAAAAAAGGTTTTAAAAAAAAAAAAAAAAAAAAAAAGTTCAAAAAAAAACCAAAAAGGAATGGAATAGGGGTGGGAAAAAAAGTCCTCCCCCCAAAAAAAACGTTTTAAAAAAAAATTGGGTAAAAGGGGGGGGTCCTTTCCAAAATTTTTTACCCCGAAGATAAGGTAATAGGTCAAAACCCCCTGGGAAATTTAAAAAGGGAAAAATCCCCACCAACCCATTGAAAGGGGGGACCCACACTATTGTCCCCAAAAAGGTGGGAAGGGTTTGAAAGGCACAAAACCCCGAAATTTCAGGTGGAACGTCATCCCCCCACCAACTTTTTTGGGGGGGGGGAGAGGGACCAAATTTTTCCCTTGTACATGTAAGTAGTTTTAAAAGGGTTTGGAAAGGGTCATAACCCACTGTAAAAAATTTTGGTATAAAAAGTCATCAACCCCCCGTAGTTTCCAAAGGGTGGGTTTAGGGGGCCCCTTTAAAATTGTAAAAAAGTTCGTAGTAAAAGGTTTGAAAGGGCCCTAAAAACCCCCTGTAAATGTAGGTGGAAAAGCGAAACAAAACCCCGTAGTTCCCAATGGGTGGGTGAAAGTGGGGGGTTCACCAAATTTTACATTTATGAAATAAAGGTTAGAGGCTCATAAACACTGAAATTTTAGGTTGGGAAAAGTCCAAACACCACGTGCCTTTGGGGGGGTGAAAGGGGTTTTATCACCAATTTTAAAAAGAAAGGAATATAAGGGGTTTGAAAGGCTCATTTGGCCACTGTAAATTTAGGTGGGAAGGACCCTCAAACCAAAGCGTAGTCAATTGGGGGGGTGATGGGGGGGCTTCACCATTGTACAAAAGTAATATTAAAAGGGTTAAAAGGCCTATAAACCCCTGTAAATTTAGGTGAAGAGTCATCACCCCCTGGGAGTCCTTTTGGGGGGTTTTATGGGGTTTTATTTTACCATTGTACATGAAAGTAGTATAGGTTAAAGGCTCATAAACACTGTTAAAAAAGTAGGTTGAAAGAAATTCATCACCCCAAATGTAGTCTTTGGGGGGGTTGAGGGGGGGCCTTCCCCCAAAATTGTAAAATGTACGAAATAATTTGGGGTTTGAGGCAAAAAAAAACTTTAAATGTAGGTGGGAAAAAAGTCTTTAAAAAACCCTACGTTTTAAGGGGGGGTGAGAGGTTTCATTTATTGGACCCTGGACGTAGAAAAGGTTTTCCAAGGGTCATAAAAACCCTTGTCCTTTAAGAAAGGGGGAATAAAAGGGTCTTTAAAGTATTTTTCCGTATTACTCGGGGAAAATTTTAAATTTCAAAGGGGTTTTAAAAGCATTTCGTTAAAAACCCTTTAAAATTTAAAAAAATTGTCTTTTGTCTTAAAATTTGTAAATGAAAAAAATTAAATTAATCCATGATAAATCACAAAAAAAATAACAATATCTGTTTGAAATCTGTTAAATTAATTTTTAAATAAATTGTTTAAAAAAATTAAAATTTAAAAAAATTTTTTTAAAAGGAAAACATTTGTAAAATGGGAAAACCAAAGGGCAATTCTTTAATTATTAACCCGGGATCACCCTTTTCCCCCAAAAAGGGCTAAAAATTTTCCCCCATTTGGGGTTTTTAAAAAAGGGGGGTTTTTCCCCCCCCCCAAATTTGTCCTGCCTTTAGGGATTTGATTTCGAAAAGATTTTAAGTTTCCCCTTTCCTTTCCCAAAAATTTTTTGTTTTTAAATCAAAATCCCGGGGTTTTTTTTGTACCTAAATTTGGGGGCCTTTAATTTAAATTTTACTTTTCCCGATATACTCTTAGTACTTAGTAAGCCTTAAAACGGGCACACCCTTTTCCCCACTGGGAGGGGCAATCATTCCCCAATAATTTACAGTATGTTCAGGTCTACTTCGTCCAGTTTTTATCTTTACCCCCACTAATCCCTGCCTTCTTTTCGTAGTTTTTTGCTCCATAAAAAATACATACGAAAAAGTTTTCACAAAAAAATATTTTGGTCGTAATTTTTCTGTTGAATTATGGCTGTATAAATATTTTTAAAATTTACACAATAGTTAGTAATTTAAATAATATTTTACAAAATATATACGGTATTATTATAATGTTATGTCGTCAATTATTGATACATTGGATTTATATTAAAAATGTATTTGGTTAAAATCAAGTGGAATGAACGTAATAATAATTTGATTACTAAATTAAAAGCATTATACATGAACTGGTATTAATTTTTTTTATTTAAAAATTTTTAAAAACATTAGAAACCTAATTATGACCTTAAGATTTCAGTGTTTACAATCAGGTAGTACTTTATGTCCCTCTTTACATATCTCTTTATAATAGTACAGCGACAAAAAACAAATAATAATAATTCCAAATATATGTAGTGGTTGAATTGATTGCGGCTAAGAATATGGCATTGATGCAATATTTAAAAATGTTTCAAATAAATACAAATCTTATACGTAATTTTTGTATAGTATTGATATTATAGAAGTTAACGTATCAAAGTACCATAAGATAAAATAAATTCAGCAAAAAGTATACATTATATATCAACAGAACGAAATACATCATCCATCCGATTACTCTCATCTGATATGATCTCTCCAACTGTATTATTCCTGAAAGTTGGCCTGTGTTTGCCAATTTGTATGATTGGTGATATTCGTCTAAAAAGTTGATTTACTTCAAATAGGTTCGTATAATTTTTCTGAAAATTATGAATATCATTTATAACATGTTTTCATACGTTATTGTATTTTAAAGATTGTTCTTTTTTTAATTCAACCACTGGATTAGATTAATCAATTAGAAACAATTAACCAAATAAACTACTAACTACTAATTAGAAATCTTCTTATGTTTTGCTTTGGAAACACCCGATGACCATCCCATATACCTGAAATGGTGTGACTACTACAACCATTAGCAATGATTTGAGACTTGAGACCCCCCCCCCATACCAGCTGCTTTTGTCCCACCCTCAACCGTTAAATATGGTGCTTTCGTTCCACTTATCCTACCTTAAAAAGAGTGTTTTTTCCTTTTTTGTATTTTTACACTACAGGCTTCAAACTGCAGAGACATTAGTTCCAATTTTGAAACTCTCTGTGAGCCGATGGTCAACACTTCACTCGTTGTGTAAATAAACTGCACATTCCTGTGGCCCATGCAAACTGACAAGAAATTGTATACTACATATTCTATTTAAACCACATCTGCACTTTCGTTTCGTGCAGTGGAACTTGACGTATACTCTCAAATAATTGAATGTCTTGTTACTCACACGTACTGTGAGGTAGACTGATAGTGATTTCGGAGTACAGCTAGAGCGATAGGCATTTCCCATCCATCTGAGTCAACAATGCAATGCCTCAGTTGGCCCTGGTGATGTAGTGGGTTATAAATTTATGTTTCTATGTTACAATATTATTACTTGCTTATTTACAAACATTTATAAACATAAAATGACACGATTATTGTATTATTTTACTTATAGTTGTGAACTAAACACTTACGAGGGATTGATTAGTCTTACAAAGTGAGGACATGATTGAGGCAGAATAAACAATACATTATGTAACTATACTTTAAGTTTACATTATCCATATCAAAACCATTAGAATAAAGCTTATACAGAATTGTTCATTGTTTATATTTCAGGTACAAGTACTATTCATTACAAAATCACCTTGAATATAGTTTTATAAATTTTCTTGATTTTATTTTTAGACTTTAGATGTAGTTTATACACGACTATGTGTATTGAAAATAACACTCAGTAAATATGTGTATGTTAGTTACAGTGTTAGCCGACTACAGTATCGGATCAACATTTTGTTTATTATTAGTAGTTTATACGTCATATTGAATATTTTTCGTAGACTAATATGAGTACCGAATTAGTATCCAGAAGAAAACAAATCAGGCTTATTAATTGAGATTGCTAAAAGATAAGTCGTGTAATTGTTTTCGGCGAAAATAACTTCCTTGGAATTAAAGACTATTCACCCGGAAATAATGAGCATAGTTTTGCCTATTAATTATTTAAGTTTCATCATATGAGAGAGGTGCATACATAACCTAGAATATGGTGAAAAATAAAGGTATGTTGTTTGATTTTACAAGCACGCAATATCCCTTTACGTCTCTAATTGTAATCTCTGAACCAAACAATTTGAGATTCCCGACCATTTTGATTAAACCTATGACGCATGTTAGTTCAGATGGCTTGTTACATGTTTGGCAGACCCAATGTTATTACTGATTATTGGATAGATTTAATACTACTTATTCTAATATCAATAATGATGTTCAATGCAAGGAAACGGATTTTTTTTAAGTGACAAGTTTGGGACGTTAACTGGAAAAAGGGGACATTAACATTGATTATTTTAAATGTTAAAATTTTTCTTGAACATTTTCGTTGTAATTGTTCAAAATAATTCTACTTTATAAAGCGAAAGGTTTATATTGCTGAAGATTCAATATAGAAAGAGTTGTATTAAAAAAATTTGGAGAGCAGTAAAGGGACAATTTATCCATTATAGTAAATAGTAAAGTTGATACATGGATTTCATTTGTAGTGAGTGCATAGAACGAGAATGACTTATTCTGCAAATAAATCATTTTAATGCCTATTTTAACTTTATTCGACTGTATGTAGGGATAAAACTAAGCGAAAAATAACTCTTTTAGAATAATTTATTAATAATAACTTTTCATAAATAAAGTAATAAAAACGAAAAAGCTGAAAACTAAATAGAATCAAATTATTCACAGCTGTCAGTGAGAAGAAGTAATCATACTTCCACCTATAATGTGACTTTTATTTGTTAATTTATTTAACAATACATGTACAACATCATGGGCTCACCAAGCAGCATAGAACTTGTCAGCGAGATAGATTTGTATAAAAAAAAATGACTAACTATTCAAATATAAAAATATTATAAAGGTAAACAAATATTTTCATTATAAGTATCTAAGTGTAATTGGCTGTGGTCTAGGACAGGCAGAAATATACATTTGAATTATTGGTAGATGGAAGCTAAACGCTTGTATAAAGTCGATGACCAATTAAAATACAACAATAAACGACGAAGCAAACGATACATAAGATGTATAAGGATATAAATTCTAGAATATATAACAATTATCAATTTTAGAACAGACTAGGGCTACAAAGGAGGGCAATATTTAGGCTAAACTATGACCAATAACAAAATATATATTATAAATTAACAACAGTACCGGTATAAATATTTATACAAAAAACAAATAAACAAAAATTATATATAAATAAACGTACTAAATATATTGATTGGGAAAAAGTGCATTTTGCAGCTCAGAACATTTCAAGGTGGTCTAAATTAAATATTTTGTTGTTCACTAAATTATAAAATACATATAATTAAGAACTTTATAAAATACGTATAAAGTTAATTTATATTCATTAACCAAATACTAAGAATTTAATGAATATAAATTCAAAGTATTTGGTGCATATATGAATTGAGTCAGTGGGTAATTATGTTTTTGGTCGAACAAAATGATTAATCATATGTAGTAGTATTTTATAAATATGATTTTGTAAACTCAAGTATATTTAATTTATAAGAGCTGTGCCGTAGCACATGCGACTTTTTGTTTCTTTGATAGTAACTAGCCCCCTCCCCCCCCGCCCACCCCCTCCCCCTCTCTCTCCCCGTCTTCCTTTCTCTCCTCTTTTACTCTCTCAACTCTCCCCTTTTCCTCGGCACACTCTCCTTCCTCCTCTCTCTCTTTCTCATCTCCCCTTTTCCCTCGTCTCTTTCTCTCCTACTCCAAACCCCACTCCCCCTCCCCCTCCATCCCCCCCCTCTTAACTCGACCCCGGAAATTCTCCCCCAAAAAATCCCCCCACCTCCCTCCCCCTCTCCCACTCCCCATCCCTCCGTCCCCCACGGTAACTCTTCCCCCCCGATCTCCCCCTTCTCTACTCGGCGCCCTTTCCTCCAATAAAATTCTCCTCCTCCCTTTTTTCCTTTGTCCTCTCCGTTCGGTCCTCTCTCTCCTCCCTTTTGTCTCCCCCTTCCCCCCGCCCCCCTCCTTTTCCCCCCCTTCCTCACTCTTCCTCTCTCATCTCTCTCAACCCCTCTCTCCCTCCGCTCTCCCCCCTCACTCCTCTCCCCCCTCCCCCCTTTTCCTTCCGTTCTTCCCCCCTTTCCTCCCCTTTATCAATTTTCCCAATTTTTTCCTTCCCCCCCCTCCTTCCAAAAAATCTCCCCCCCCCTTACCAAAAATTTAAAACCCCCCTCCCCGCCCCCTTTTTCTTCCTTCCTTTTCTCCCCTCCTTCCCCCCCTCTCCTTCCCCCCCCCCATCCCCCTCCCCCCCCCTTTTCCCCTTTGTCTCTCTTCTCCTTTATCTCGCTGTTTTTCCCATCTTCCCCCCCAAAAACCCCTCCCCCCCCTCTCCTTTTTTCTCTCCCCCCTCTTTTCTGCCTTTCTCAATTTCCCCCCTTTTAAAAATCCCCCTTTTCCCTTTCTCTCCAGCTCGCTCCCCGACTCCCCAAATTTTTCCTTTCTCTCCCCCCTCTTCTCCCTCTCTCTTCCCCCCGCCCCCACTCTCCCTCCCCCACCCCTCCCCCCCTCCCCCTTTTCTCCCTCTCCTTCCCCCCTCCTCCCGGGTTTTTTCATCTCCTCCCCCGTATTTGCCTCCTCTCCTCTCTTCTTCCCCCCTCTCTCCAAATCCCGTCCCCCCCTTCTCTCTCTCTCTCCTCTTTTTTCTCCCCTCTCCCCCCCCCCCTCTCTCGGTCCCCTCCATTTTCCCCGTCCAAACCTCCCCCCTCCTCTCTCTCCCCCCACTCCTTTCCTCCCCCCTCTCTCCCCCTCTCTCAAATTTCGTCCTCCCCTCTCTCCTCTATCCCCCTCATTTTCTCTCTCGCCTCTTTCTCCTCCTCTCTTTTTTCTCTTTTCATTTATCTCCCTCTCCCCATTTTCTTCCCCTTTTCAATTTTTTCTTTTCACTCCTTTATTTCTTCAAAATCTCCTTTTCCCCTCTCGCCCCTCCCCCTCATCCCCTCACTGGTTTTCTCTTCCTCTCTCCTCTTCCCCTTTCCCCCTCCACCTTTTTGCCCTCCTCTCTTCCCTCTCGTTTCCCTCCCCCCTCTCTCCCCCCTCTCTCCGGCACCCCCCTCCCTCTCTCCACTCTCATCAAACCCCCCTCCCCGTTTTTCCCCCCCTCTCCTCCTTTTCCCTTCCTAAAACCTCTCTCTCCACGTTTATCACCTCCTTCCCCCCGTTTTCCCCCCCGCCCTACTTCCCTCTCTCCTCAAAACTTTTCTCCCCCCCCTCTCCCTCCCCTCCCCCTCTCCCTCTCCTCTCTCCTCTTTGCTCCCCCCTCCTCTCCCACCTCTCTTTTTCCCCCTCTCCTCGTTTTTTCCCCTCTCTTTTCTCCCCTTTTCCCCTTCCCCGACCCGGTTTATCCTTTTTCTCTGTTTATGCGCTTTTTTCTTTCCCCTTGGATTTGAAATTACCCCGTTTATTTCCCCGTTTCCCCCGGAAAAACCCCTTTGTTTTCCATCTTTTGGGCCCTTTCTGGCTTCCAACGATAAACCCCAAACCTTTATATTCCTTCTCCCTTTCCCCTTTCCCCAAAACCATAAGTTTCCGGTTAATTCCCCCTCACTTTACCAAAAATTAACAACAATCCCAGGGGAGACTCCATTCCCCGGGGAACCAAACCAAAAGGGTTTAACCCCAAAAAATTTTAGTCGGGCTTCCCCCTCTTGCCCCCCGTTAGGGCCCCCAAATCTTTCCCCCCCCCTTCCTTCCTCTTTTTTCCCCCCAATACAACCCTCCTTTTCCCCCGGCCCCCCCTTCCCATTGTTCCCCAAAATTTCCCTTTTTGTCGAAAAAAACCCCCTTTTTTCCCTTGGGCCTGGTTTTTTTAAAAGAATTATTTCCAATTTTTTTACCCCCTTTCTTGGTTTGTATTTGAAATTTAAATTTTAATTATTTTGGGATTCTCTCTCTCCCTCCCGCCCCTTCAGGCCTTTTGATCGTTGGGTTCCCATCTTGGAACCTCTAAAATTTCAAAATATGGCCCCTTCCCCCCCAAAAAAAACCCCCGCAAAAGGGTTTCGGAAAATTTAAAAAATTTTCCCCCCTTTCCCCCCGTTCCAAAATTTTTTTTACTTTTTTCCTTTTTTTAAAACAAGGTTAAAAAAGATTCCCAAAACTCCAAAAAGGACTCCGTTCATTATTTTGGGTAATTAAAATTTTATCCATTCGGTGTTTAAACCTTTTTTTTAAAATTGAAATTTTTTTTTTTTGTAAAAAAGAAATTTGGGGTTCCAGGGGGCTTTAAAATTTTTTTGTTTTTTTGTGTTTTTAGACCTAATTAATTTTAATGATTTATCTCCAAATTTTTTGGTACCAATGCTGGTTAATTAAAATTTTTGGGCCCTTTAAAAAAACCCCAAAATAACCCAAAAAATATTTAAAAAATTATTTTTCTTTTTCTTTTGATATAATTTAAATAATTTTTTCTGGTATTTTAAATTTTTTTTGGTAAAAAACTATTTTTCTGATTTTTAAAAATGTTAGCCAAAAAATTTTTTTACTTTTATTTTGGGGAAAAAATTAATTTTTTTTACCCTTAAAAAAGAAATTTAATTATTTATTTAAAAATTTAAAATTTTTTCTTTATTTATAAAATCCAATTTTCAAAACGTGCACTTTTGTGTTTTTTAAAATTTTAGATTGGTTTTAATTGAGATTGGCAAAGGAAAATAAAATTCAATTTTTTTATTTTTCAATTTTAAAAAAATTTATTGCCCCAAATTTTTATTTTTATTTTTTGTGGGCAGTCCCTTTTTTTTGTTTTTCCAAATTTTAGCAAGGGCCCGGTTTAGTTTTTTTTATTTTTCCAAACATATTTTTAATTTTTTTTTTTTTTTCGAAAAAATTTTTTAAATTTTTAAATACCCCCTTTCATTTAAAAAGACCCCTTTTGGTTTTAAATTTTTTTAGGGAAATTAAAAAATATGAAAAAAAAAATAATTTAAAAAAATTTTATTTGGGTTTTTAAATTAAAAATTACGGCCCTTTTTTCAAATTTGTTAATGAAATTAAACTAAAAATTTTATTTTTAAAAAAATTTTTAATTTTTTTTTTTCCAAAAAATTTAAAATTTTTTTTATGAAAATTTTTTAATTTTTTTTAGGTTTTTAAAACTTTAAACGCCTTAAAAAAATTTTTAAATTTGGGGGAAAGAACCTTAGGTTTAATAAATTTTAAATTAAATAATTTAACCAAAAAACTTTTTTTTTTAATTTTCGTTTTTTTGAAATTTGGTTTTTTAATTTAAAAAAACGGGGGTTTAAAAAAAAGGAAATTTGTAAAAAGAGTCACTCGGGGGGGTGTGTGGGGGGTAAAAACCCGTAAAAGAAGTGTTTGGAACCAAATTTTTTTAAATTTTTAAACCTTTCCCGTTATACTCCCTTTATCGTTTTATTTAAATCCAAAGGTTGTTTTGACATGGCCTAGTTTCAGGTGGAAAAATAATTTTAAATTAAATTGTTACTTTCTCCCATATGCGTTATTATGCCGGATGTCCGTTGCGTGTTTACACGTGTGTATGTCCACTTCGCTGGAGACCAAAAGGATGGATAGATTTTTATGAAATTTGGTATATAGGTTTATTTATCATATCTCCAGATGATATGATAAATGTTATATATAATGTTATATATAAATAAATGCTCATATCCCCAGACACCTTTTTCACTTATTTGAATTTACATTTTATTTTGATGAGAAAACATACAAAAATAGAATTTTCTAAAAATAAATCTAAAAAGTTTGATGGCATTTTCATAAAAGATGTTAATTAAAATTTAAAACAGTTTAGTGAAAACCGAATGCCACTAATTTCAATAGGATTTGAGTCATAAAATTTGTTGTTGGCAAAAAAATTTAATTTTTGTATGCTTTATTTAATCTATATGACATATCAAAGGGAAAGGCAGAACGTTTGTGCCAGTTACCTGGTACCATTTATTTCTGATAAATGTCTTCAAACTGATGATATGGGATTCAATGCCTTCTTTAAAAGCTATTTGTATGCAATGGTTAGTAGCATAAAATTAGTATAATATATGATATTATGTTACATAGTGCTTCATTTTTAAATTAAACTACACTAGGTTGAATAAATGTTTGTAAATAATTATACATTTGAAATCATTTTACAACTTTAAATTTATTAATGAATTTATAATTTTTATTTTAGCATTTTATGCTTTACAAAATTGTAATATTAATTAATTATGTGTGTCCAAGATGTAGATTCCGTATAATTCCTGCTGTGCTGGACCTTATGGGTGGCTGGCTCGTAATGTTGGCTGACGTAAATGTTGGTAGTACAATTACAAGTTGACGCTAGGCCCATGATATGTTTATATTTAGAAAGAAGATTGCATTAATGTAGTGAAGTTGTAATTTTATCTATATATCTATACCAAATGTTCTATTACAATAAAAGTTTGATTTTATTCTCTCTATTTATAGGTATTGTAGAGAAAACCAATATTTATGTGATACAGTTTCAAAAGCATACTGTGTTGTACGCTTTCCTATATTTCAATTTAAAATGTCTATAGTTACCATTAGATCGGGTATGACCAAACCGATTAAACCATAAACATACGTACACCCACAACTACCCACCCTACAAGAGCCACTCTACCAACACACAAACTAAACCTAAATTGGATTTCTAAATTAAAGTATGTTCTTCCACAGAAAATTCAACTGTGTGTGTGTGTGTGTGAGAGAAAAAGTTGAACGTTTTCATAAAGTCAAAAATTTCGAAAAAAGTCAAAAATTGTTAGAAAAGTCAAACATTTCCAAAAATTTCCAAATTTCCTTAAAAGTCAACATTTTTGATAAATTTTGGAAATTTGGAATACATCTCAGCTATTTATCTGAGATAGAAAGAGTCGGTCTGATGGTAATCATAATGACGTGATGAAGATATGTTGAATACATTTTGAAAATGAGTTATAACAACAAATAATCCAATACATTTTACTGAAATATTTAGAAAAAACAATTAATTTAAAACGTTTGGCAAACTAAAATTAACTTTTTACATATAATACAGGACGATTTCACATAAAAATCTTCATAAAAATAAAAAAAAGGAAGGGCTCAATACACACATCATCTCTTTTGTTCATTCTCATAATAGACGAAGGTAGAAGACCAACGAGAGGCTCGTAGTTCAATAAGCTTAGCTAAATAAATAGTTCCTGTTTAGTGATTAGAAAGTTATCTGCGGTCGTTGGATTGTTCATGATTGGCAAAGCCGATGGAGGTTTCCAACACTTAAAGTGTTTTGAAAACGAACACGACGTTTCGACAATTTTAACTCCTGTTGTCTTCAGATGCTGCTTAGCCTACTTTTAGAGCTATTATTTCTCCAAATTCACCACAACAAATGTAAGGAAAACGCTAACATTCTCTAATATTTTCCAGAGTTTTTCTGACTTTCACCAACAATTTTCAATTGCAAAAATGTCTTTGTTCTATATTTTATCTACTTATTTTATATATATGAACACATATTATAAAGTTAAACTGAAATATGAATAAATATCACCTTCAGCTCTTGCACTGTGTAAACCTGTTCTTAAATCTAAAGTATTACTTAGAAAAATGAAGTCACATTTAAATATTTTACTCAATTTCGGTTTATATTTCCCCCTTTGATACATTCTAAACATTTATTTCTGTCATTCATTATAAGAAAAATGTATAAGCCATTAAATATGATTGTAAAGCATGGTTATGATGTGCAGAGATTTATGCAATGGCTAACACTAACAGCAAATGAAACTATGCAATTAACTTCATGACGTAGAAAGTTCGGTTGCTCAAATATCAACTTACAAATCTCTAAACTCTTTACCAAAGTCTTTAAAGTTAAACGAATCAAAAATAAGATTTACTAAAGGAATCTCTTTTAGAACTATTATGAACTGTTCGTATGTATTTAAAATTTTTAAAAAGCAGGGAATTAAAGGAAAGCTACTTTTTTCAAATTTAATAGAACAGTCAGACAAAATTATTAATACTTCTGATATTAACTCTTATATTAAAGCTTAACGTAAAAGTTGAAAGTAAAAATATTCCTGGAAAACGATAAACCTATTTACCTTTTTAACTGATTTATGTAATTGGAAAAAATTGAGGTATCGTTAAAAATCAAGACTGAAAAACTTATTTTGATAATGAGGTAATTTTTCATAGTGTGTTATTATCATAAAATATTATTGTGAAGCATAAAACGAATAAGTTTATTTATCATATAAAGTTCCCACAGTGGCCATTGAGTTTCTGACAACTAACTTTCACAATCGCCAAATATACTAATCAAGCATAATCTTTATAACGTGATTGCTATTAATACAATGGTAGTAATAGAATAAAGCATAAAAATCCAATTGGCAAACTGTTCAACAAACTCAATCCTGCTAATTTACGAAATCAATAAAAGTAATAGAAAAGTAATAGAAAAGTATCAGGACTGTTCATTGATTTCAAAAAAGCCTTCGACTTGGTCAGACATGACCTGCTGTTGGCGAAGCTGGAAGCTGCTGGGATTCGTGGTGTGGCTGCCGACTGGTTTAGGTCCTTTTTAAATGGTAGAAGACAACAAGTTAAAGTAAAAAATTGTTTAAGCGATGAAAGCTGCAATAGTATTGGGATCCCGCAGGGATCGGTACTGTCAGCTGATCTGTTCTCTTTATTTATAAATGATCTTTTAGGGCAACCTTTTTATGGACAAATAACAGCTTTTGCGGATGACGTAGCTTTTTTTTATTCATTTGATAGTTGGGAAGAAATTAAAACCTCCATTGAACAAGATTTATTTTTGTGGAGGACATGGTGTAACAGCAATGCAATGACCGTCTATGTTTCAAAGACTAAAATTCTAAATTTTGATTTATTTGGCTTTTCTTTTGACTATAATTATAAATATCATTCATTTTCATGCTTAGACGTAGACCACTGCAATTGTGAAAAAATCGAGCAAGTAGACGAAATAAAATATTTGGGGATTTGGCTGGATAGTAAAGTGAATTGGAAAGTTCATATAAGTAATCTTCATGCAGAGTTAAGAAAATCTATTAGAACATTTTATTTTCTGAGGAATATATGTGATGCTTCCTTTTTAAGGACGTTATATTTTGCACTTGTAGATTCTCGTTTGCGATACGGAATCGAGTTTTGGGGTGGAACTCATGATTATTTATTAAATAAGATTTTTGTTACACAAAAGTATTTTATTCGTATAATGTTATTTAGTAAACCAAAAGATCACACTGAACAACTATTTAAACAACTTAAAATATTACCAGTAAAAAATCTGTTTATTTTCAAAGTTCTTCAAATGTTTTACAAGATGAGTGGTAACACTGGTACAGTTAATTTATTCTATCAAACAAGAAGTAGAACACAGCAACATTTTATCAGACCTCGGGTCAATAAAGTATTTTTCTCTAAAACATTTTTGTTTTTAGGCCCAAAGTGTTTCAACTTGTTGCCACAAGAAATTAAACAATTAAACAGGTTTAATTTATTTTCAAAAATGCTAAAAAAGTGGTTAATTGATATTACAGATATCAGCACACTTACACCTATAGTTTGTTAATTTACTTTGCAATAAAACTTATAATGTATGTATATATATATATATATATATATATATATATATATATATATATATATATATATATGTGTGTGTGTGTGTGTACTTTTAATAGGTTATTTAAGTAGGTTACTTTTGTATTATCTTACACACGCTTCACAGTGGACGTTTCAGTGAAGTGTATTTATAAGAAGACTCACCTAAGAGTGACTTTATTTTATCTATTATTTGTATTATAGCTACCAGTTACTGGATGTTGGTAGTTATTTATTTTTTCCAAGAAAATATTGTTTTGTTCACATTGTACATAATTGTGGAAATAAACGATTTATTATTATTATTATTAAGTTTATTCATTAACAGTTTTCAGGAGGTTGATACTTGTACTGTTGCTAAAATTGTTCTATACAGCAGGTAACTGATGTAAACAAAACAATACTCTTATATAATAGTTTGGTTTGTAAACATTATATGACTATGAAGGGGATAAGTATTTCCATATACAACTACATTTCAAACACAACAAAGTAAAAGTCACAGTGTGATAAAGAAGTACTTTCACTTCCATTGGGCTGTGATATCTGAAACGTATTTTGTAGAGCTCCTGAATTATTCCTCTTGAATGCGCGTGAAGCTGGAGGTGAATTAAACATGACATACGGGAACTTTCAAGGTAATGTGATCTTAAAACTGTCATCTTGTCTTATATAGCAATTAAACATGACATACGGGAACTTTCAAGGTAATGTGATCTTAAAAC
This sequence comes from Stictocephala bisonia, assembly GCA_035578905.1. Taxonomy (NCBI): domain Eukaryota; kingdom Metazoa; phylum Arthropoda; class Insecta; order Hemiptera; family Membracidae; genus Stictocephala; species Stictocephala bisonia. The sequence goes on along the minus strand of JAQJVL010000959.1, from coordinate 135,853 downwards.
TGTCATCTTGTCTTATATAGCAATTAAACATGACATACGGGAACTTTCAAGGTAATGTGATCTTAAAACTGTCATCTTGTCTTATATAGCAATTAAACATGACAAACGGGAACTTTCAAGGTAATGTGATCTTAAAACTGTCATCTTGTCTTATATAGCAATTAAACATGACGTACGGGAACTTTCAAGGTAATGTGATCTTAAAACTGTCATCTTGTCTTATATAGCAATTAAACATGACATACGGTGACTTTCAGGGTAATGTGATCTTAAAACTGTCATATTGTCTTATATAGCAATTAAACATGACATACGGGAACTTTCAAGGTAATGTGATCTTAAAACTGTCATCTTGTCTTATATAGCAATTAAACATGACATACGGGAACTTTCAAGGTAATGTGATCTTAAAACTGTCATCAGTCTGTATATAGCATTTTGTTTCATCATAAGAGCAATATGTAACAAACTTTAATACCCTCAGCTCACCTCTCACCCTTCAACCTGGCCCTCCCATCTGAACACGACCACCCACCCATGAACTTGTATAGATAGATAAATGGGGCAAAAGTGACCGAGGAAATATTTACGGGTACAGAATGATGGGTTTGGCCTGACTTGTATATATCGTTTCTAAATTTTTTAAGTCGGGGTTTTAGTTTGGCAAAAATAAAGAGTATTTTTATCAACTTTTATCATAGAACCATTTAATAAGTTCTCTTCGTACCTATTACAGTAGTTTTCAAGTGTTTATATGTTTATGTTATAGCCATAAACATTACCACTTTATAAAAATAAAAAGTAAATTACCACTTTATACAACATACCATTATAAAGCTCAATATATATATTATTTTTAAAGTAAAATCATTTCATAAACCACTATTAATATATTTAAATTCAATACTTTACCATTGAATTTGAACTACAGTGGTGATATACGCAAAGTTAGTTAATTAAAATAGGAGCATAACATGAAACTTGAGTAGTCTCAAATGGGTAATAATGCAGTATCTTTCTACTTAACAACATTTGAAAACTTCCAATTAAAAATTGACTATCTTTTCACAATATATGCTTTTTATACTTCGAAAATGATAAATTTTATCGAAAAAATCAAAGTCACAACTTTTAGTATTTTGAAATGTCTACATTAATTAAAATAATGTTTTAATAACCTTTTAATGTAACGTGTTTTTTTTTTTTAACTGAATACGAATTGGAAAACTATTTTGGTTTATAAAAAGTATTTCTCGACGTGTAACGAAAAAATTACTTTCACGAGTCGTGGTTAGTGGCCATTACGCGTTCGTTATAAACACCAACTATTAACCACAAAATCCGAATTCCCTTCGGAGGCTAGGCACCCGAATTTAAAGAAAATAACGAATTATTGTTGAGTAACTAGACAAGTTAAGTTATGAATGGTTAAGTATGTAAAAAGTATATTTTTTGGGTCGACAAAATAATGTTATTGAAAAACCAATGATACATTTATGTTCAGCACAAAAAACATGAAAATTAAAAAAAATAAATGTTAGAAAAGAACTAGTTGGTTTATTACTAGTTTTTCGAATTATCAGTCAAAAAAGTGTTTTTCGCGGTTGAATTCAACCTCCTTTTCTTATATTTCATCACTTTCCAGAATGTGTAAGAAAAGGCATAATTACCCTCAATTGAATATAAATAGTCTATTAATGATTATATATGGTACATATAACATTAGCAAATAACTTATGTCTGAGTCAACCAAAGAAATAAATTGTGTTAACTCCATAAAAAATTAATTTATATTCTAAAATTCTAAATATTGTGGTTACACTCTAAACTTAGACAATTGGACACTTTTGCTGTCTCTGGGTTTGGCGGATTCCTGTTATTTCATGTCAACAGACAGTTACCACACAAATGCCTCTTACGTTTTATGTATAAATTGGTTGTACCTACCTAAAAGACTTGAAGAAAACTTGTTTGGTTTTATCTTGATAGAAATTACACTTTAAGTTAAGTTATATATATAAGAAAAGATGTTTATTACAATCTCATATTTATATTGTGAACATTGATAATAAGGAAGAATTGAAACAAACTCTTAGAATTACTTATACTATTTTATATAACTTGCTTTTAAGGAAGTAGAAATTATTAAAATTAGCGGTAAAATTGTGTTATATAATTAAAATTAATTTATCAGTAGTAGAGTAACAATTTTTACTAATGTTATATACAAAGTGCTACTACAAAAAGAATTATTGAATTTTCTGTGTCGGGTAAAAGAATAAACTATTTTACTGAATCAATTAGTTGTTGTTTTTCATTAAACAAAACTGAAACATAAATACTCATCCCCTCTTGTACCAAATAGAATCGCCATTATATTTATGATTCGGAAATCAACTCTAATCTCTATATTATAAACAAAAAAAAAGGTATGTTTCAACTGAATCAGTCTGTGCTACAGAGAACAAATACAAGCTGATTTACCTTATTCTCAACCAAAAGATAGGTTTTCGATAAGTAGAAGGTTACCTAACATAAAGAGGTTAACCGTGGATTAGTTACCTTAAGGAACTTACAAGTCAGTAGCACTGTAAGAATATGGAAGAAGAGTATAAACATATCGACTCCACGTGTCACCAGATATTACTTGCCTTGTTGTTATATGTTACATAAGTAATGTCAATTAAACGTGACTGGGTTACTGTGAAGACGATACAAGTCAGTAGCACTGTATGAATATGGAAGAAGAGTATAAACATATCGACTCCACGTGTCACCAGATATTACTTGCCTTGTTGTTATATGTTACATAAGTAATGTCAATTAAACGTGACTGGGTTACTGTGAAGACGATACAAGTCAGTAGCACTGTATGAATATGGAAGAAGAGTATAAACATATCGACTCCACGTGTCGCCAGATATTACTTGCCTTGTTGTTATATGTTACATAAGTAATGTCAATTAAACGTGACTGGGTTACTGTGAAGACGATACAAGTCAGTAGCACTGTATGAATATGGAAGAAGAGTATAAACATATCGACTCCACGTGTCACCAGATATTACTTGCCTTGTTGTTATATGTTACATAAGTAATGTCAATTAAACGTGACTGGGTTACTGTGAAGACGATACAAGTCAGTAGCACTGTATGAATATGGAAGAAGAGTATAAACATATCGACTCCACGTGTCACCAGATATTACTTGCCTTGTTGTTATATGTTACATAAGTAATGTCAATTAAACGTGACTGGGTTACTGTGAAGACGATACAAGTCAGTAGCACTGTATGAATATGGAAGAAGAGTATAAACATATCGACTCCACGTGTCACCAGATATTACTTGCCTTGTTGTTATATGTTACATAAGTAATGTCAATTAAAAGTGACTGGGTTACTGTGAAGACGATACAAGTCAGTAGCACTGTATGAATATGGAAGAAGAGTATAAAAATATTGACTCCACGTGTCACCAGATATTACTTGCCTTGTTGTTATATGTTACATAAGTAATGTCAATTAAACGTGACTGGGTTACTGTGAAGACGATACAAGTCAGTAGCACTGTATGAATATGGAAGAAGAGTATAAACATATCGACTCCACGTGTCACCAGATATTATTTGCCTTGTTGTTATATGTTACATAAGTAATGTCAATTAAACGTGACTGGGTTACTGTGAAGACGATACAAGTCAGTAGCACTGTATGAATATGGAAGAAGAGTATAAACATATCGACTCCACGTGTCACCAGATATTACTTGCCTTGTTGTTTAGTGTTACATAAGTAATGTCAATTAAACGTGACTGGGTTACTGTGAGGACGATAAAAGTCAGTAGCACTGTATGAATATGGAAGAAGAGTATAAACACATCGACTCCACGTGTCACCAGATATTACTTGCCTTGTTGTTTAGTGTTACATAAGTAATGTCAATTAAACGTGACTGGGTTACTGTGAAGACGATACAAGTCAGTAGCACTGTATGAATATGGATAGAGAATATAAACACATCGACTCCACACGTGACCAGATATTACTTGCTTTGTTGTTTAGTGTTACATAAGTAATGTCAATTAAATGCGACTGGGTTGCTGTAAGGACTATACAAGTCTGTAGCATTGTATGAATATGGATAGTGAATATAAATACATCGACTCCACGTGTCACGAGATATTACTTGCCTTGTTGTTACGTGTTACGGAAATAATGCCACTTAAACGTGACTTGGTTAGTGTGAGAATGATACAAGTCAGTAGCATTGTATGAATATGGATAGATAGTATAAACACATCGACTCCACGTGTCGCCAGATATTACTTGCCTTGTTGTTTAGTGTTACATAAGTAATGTCAATTAAACGTGACTGGGTTACTGTGAGGACGATAAAAGTCAGTAGCATTGTATGAATATGGATAGAGAATATAAACACATCGACTCCACGTGTCACCAGATATTACTTGCCTTGTTGTTACGTGTTACGGAAATAATGCCACTTAATCGTGACTGGTTTACTGTGACGACTATATAAGTTAGTAGCATTGTATGAATATGGATAGAGATAGTAAGTACATCGACTCTGAACAAGGTAGACGGTTTCTTTTAGAGGGCAGCTAAAGACCCCCAATCTTTACGTGAAATTCGAATAATGCATTAAAGGTTTGATTTTTAGATAACTGACTGACCTAACACTCAAATATCGTCCTTAAACACCACCTAAACCTTGATTACGACTCAACATGGATACCTGGAACTTATCTAGTAGTGTCCACATCGATGGCAACCGCTGAGTGGACGTCATGTCGTTACTAAGAGAACTAAGCTCAGAACCTTCCGTCTTCAACCCCTCACAACATTCAGTCCACAAGTAGCTGGACTACAGCACTGCGCCAATAGTGTCGACTTAATATTAAATATTCGTAAGTAACTTGTTTTGCGTTATTGATTTATTAAATTGTAGTATACTCGTACTGTAATTTGTATATATGTAACATAGTATATTGTACTATTCCTATAATTAATTATTGTTTAGAACATCTGAAGTAAAGAAATTGTTCAGAAAAAGACATATGTATAAAAATAAATGCAAGAAGAAAATTGTAGTACAATTATCATGTTTATCATATAATTAGCTATACTTTTAACATAGGTGAGACAATATCCTAGCTAACTATTACATTCACTATCACCTAAATGATTTTGAGCTCATATCAAGTTGCTATAAATGATGAATTTCACCTATAAATGTTTGGTCCGAATATGTCGTATTTTACTTTCTTTATTATCAACATCGTTGAAAAAGCCGGTTTAGTTGTCGAAGGTACAACATGTACCTAATCAGGCCGACAATCCATCATCACCCTCCGGCCCAGCTGTGTCTGCCCAGACTGAGTGTGGAGTGATGGAGACGGATTGGGCCACATCAAATGAACAAGCTCACAGCTGTGTCTTGGAAATCATAACACATATGGTGTCTTCTAATATGGTGTCTTCTAAATAAATCATCTTTTGTATGAATGAACTATTTGTTCATAATCCATATTAAACTGAAATGGTTATATATGGTACGTAAGCTGAAATATTGAAAAATGAAAGTTTATCTTCCCTCCTGTACGTGTTCTTTTGACACACTAAGTTAGGTGTTTTAAATTATCAGAGTGAAATCAGCAATACCAGCAGAAACTATGTACAGACAAAGAGAAAATAATTTTACAATCTCGCTGTAATTTGGTTTTTTTTTGGCTGAACAATGTTTAAAAAAACTTATTAATATTATTTTATTTATTTATTTGTATTTTTGAATATTAGGATGTAAAGTTTGCTGCTTGATACGTTTGATTTGAAACGTTTTATTGATTTGTTTTGTTTTATATATTAAACTCTAATGTTTATATTGATTCAATTGATTATTTTTACGATATTGAATATGTTAATAGTTAGGTCTATATTTATTGTAATGTTATAAAACTTTGATTTAAGGAAGTTAAAAAACTTACAAATCCTATTAAATGCTAAGTATTAAACATATATTTTACAATAATAAACTATAAATAGAATTATAAAGACATTCCTATAGTTTCCTACAAGCTACAAGACAAATACCACAAGCTGAATAAATAACAAACTGCTTGTAACATTGAATTTGCAAGTTTTATATATATATATATATATATATATGATTGATTTTGAAATTGACGATTTTAAATAATTTTAACTTCATCGCTTGAAAATTAAACACAGCAAAATAATTAATGTGTTATAAAGATTGGTTTGAAAAAAACTTGATTGCTTTGTTACTGGCCTCAAAAATCTAGTATTGCATTATGTCTGTTCACCGTTCTATGCATATTTATCAGCTTTGCGGTAAATGTAAAAAGGCTTTAAACTTTGGATGTCGAAAATCTATGTTTTGTATGTCAACTGAGATGGCGGTCAACACCTCACTGATTGAATAAATGTCACGCACAGGTATCAACCTCTCGTGAACTGGTGAGTAAAGTTGAAATATTATATAAAGTAAAAAAACTGAGAAAAATGTACCTAGAAACATTAGTGTTAAAATTTATATTTTAACCTATGATTGTTGTAGTAACTAATAATAAGAATGTTGAGAAGGATCTTAAAAATAAATCCGTCATACTTGTTATTAAATAAAATTATAAATTAATGAATCACTTATATGTCTATTCTTGATATAATTTGTTGCAATCACATAATCATGTAATATAAATATACAGGGTATCTCACGAAAGGTGTCTCAAACACATTGTGGGCAAACCATTTGACCAAGAACATTGCTGTAAAGTTTCCTCCCCCAAAAACCATATGCGTAGAATCAAATAAAACTATTTTCATCATTCTTAGACTTCAGCATTGTGGTCCAGGGTTCGAATCTTAAAATATTTTAATGCAAACATATAGCATGTGGCATATTATATAATATGTAAGACACCCTGAGTATGTTGGTGTAATTAAATTTGAATTTTACTAATCCGTTTCAAAATAGCGGCCAAAAGTATGTAAAAAATAGCACTAAATGCACAGCTTAATCATAATATAAAATCCAAAAATAGTTTTTCATTTATGAAAAAGTTCTCTTTAAAATGATATCCAATATGGTTCAATTTTATAATAGAATAGAATAGAATATAATATTTTTATTAAAGAAATATTACATGCAGTGGCCCTGCTAAGTGAGAACTCACTTATCAGCAGGATCCAGAAATTACATATCTTATACATTACATTTAGAAATAAAAAAAACAAAAAAAAAAAAAACAGTATAATATTAAAGAATATACAGTAATGAAAACAATACATATCAGTGTGTATAGTAGTGGCAGATGGTGGGTATTAAAACTTAACTAGTTAACAATAGAAGTGGCATTAATAAATCATAAGAACTATTGTACATTTGGATGTGTAAAGAGTATCAAATCTTACTCTATGGCAACGACAGCTGATGCCCCCCCCTCTGCAGCAACCACAGCTGTTAAGCAAGCCTGTCACCACGGGAGCGGGAGCAGCCAGCAGCAGCGTCACTTTGTTTACTACATAACCAATAACAGACTCAAAGATTAAAAATCAAGAATCCTAAAAAGAAATCACAAGAGATATTATTAGTTTGCATTATTTTCAATTGCCTTTGCCCATTTGTGTTATATGTGTTCAGTGTTTGTGTGTTAACTAGTGTCAAATTAACGAATGTGATGTGATGGGTTGGTGTTAATAATGGTTCATCCTTGGTGGGCTTTCATGGCTTGTGTTACTAACTTATATCTTAACACCATTAACCAGATAACTACTTTTTAATCAACCTCAGTGCAGTTTTACATGTCATAAAAAACGCTAACATATTTTAGTCATTGCCTTCTAACAGATATTTAACACTAGGGGAGATCTACTCTAGCATGGATATTCAAGGTAAGCATGGGACACCAGCTAACTTTAGCTTCAAGAAAACATATTCCAACGAGATCTTTCATAAGGTTTGTAGGCTACACATAAAAGATTTATTAAAAATATGGTGTAGACTAAGTAGGTAACAACTGTAAAGCCTTAGAAAGTACAGGATGTCGTCATATTTAAAGCATAATAGGCCTACCGTGAAGGGCCATTTAAGCAACTACAGAGGCAATAACAATAAAACTATAAGTTAAAAACTAAAATCAACAGCGTTTATACAATGTAAATGCACAAAGATATATTGGGTCTTAGTACAGACCTGGCAAGTGGCTGTGAGTGGGCATAAAGAAGCTAATAACAAGATAACAATAAATATTACAAATTACTAATTTTAGATTATGAAAAGGGGAAGAAATTAAAATATTAAACTTACTAACACTTACAACGCATTCCCCATTCAACAGTAGACTATAGGGCCTATTCCTTTTTTTTTTTTTTTTTGAGTAGGCCTTAAATATTTAATAAATAGATAGGCCTATGCCTTAACAAAATAAACAGGCCTTAGTACACTATAAATAAATATCAACAATATACAAAGAGGTTAACAAGGTAGGCCCACACAGAACACACTAATCATCAAAAGCTTAGCTTTATGTGCCATTTTGAAGCCACATATATACTCTCTTCCTAAATTTATTGAAGTTATTTTCAGAGTAAATATCGTTTGGAAGCTTATTGAATAATGTTGGAACTATATATCCTGGTAATCTTTCCCCAAATACAGATCTAATGGTTTGGACCTTTAATCTCTTGGTGTTTCTTAAGTTAATTGAAGTAGATTTGGAATTAAGAATTTTATGCTTGTTATTAGAAAAATTACCAATTATAATGGTGTACTGATAAAACCCCTTTGGCGACAGGGTATTTGCTCTTGTATACTGTATACGCTTTCCCAGCCATTTTCTCCATCGTTAAACATCATATCTAAACATTTCTTTTGGAGTTTTTTAAATTTATTTAATTGACAATCTGCGGCTGTTCCATATAGTATTACACCGTATCGTATAATGGATTCAACAAGTGCCTTATATATCGATATATTTCCTTCATCTCTTAAAACATTTCTAAGCCTATAAAAAGTTGCAGTACAAGCATACAGCTTTCTTTGGATTTTCTCAATATGTTCATTTCAAATCAGTCCATTGTCAATAGTTATTCCTAAATAATCACATTTATTTACAATATCTACTTCAGTGCAGCTACAAACTGTATTATCCTGTGATTCATTAGGCCCACCTTGATTACCAGTATATCTTAGGCAAGAGCAACTATGGTATTTAATTACTGGTTTAAAAGTGAAATTTTTGTTTCTAAGATAAATAGGCATTAGTACAGTTTTCTGAGGGTTAATTATTAATTCCATGTCATGCGTCCATTTGTTCACTCTGTTAAAATTATCCTGCATAGTATGTCTGGCTACTTCCAAGTTCACATGAGATGCTATTATCAAAAGATCATCTGCGTATCCCCAGAGTTTGACATTTCTTACTCTACTAAATATATTATTTAGGTATATATTAAATAATACAGGCCCAAGGTTACTTCCTTGAGGTACTCCAAGATTACACAGACTTCTTTTACTATATGTTTGTTCTACTTTTACTGTAAACTGTCTATTTCTCAGGTAAGATTCAAACCATTTTAACTGATTGCCAGTAATTCCAATATCCTCCAGTGTCCTTATCAAATTTTTATGATTTATTGTATCAAAAGCTTTTGACAAATCAATAAAAAGGGCCAGAACATAGCATCCTTTATCTATTTGTATGTTAATGTACTCACTGACCTCCTTTAGTAGATCCTCTGTACCTTTTCCCTTTTGGAAGGCAAACTGGTTTTTGCTAATTATAGAGTTTTCCATGAGGTATTTGTTTAAATAATGGCACACATATTTCTCAAATATTTTTTCGATGCTGGAGAGGAGGGCAATAGGCCTATAGTTCTCATACTTACTCTTCAAACCTTTCTTGAATATTGGTCTAACTATTGAGGTCTTTAAACAGTCTGGGAATACTCCTGATTTCAATGATAAATTTATTGCTTTTGATAATGCAGGTGATATTTTACTTGATACTAACTTTAGATCTTTGGTTCTTACAGAATCTATTCCACTAGCCTTTTTCACGTTTGATTTTTCTATTAATTCTTTTATTTTATTCTCAGTTGACATAGGTACATAAAAGCTCTGTGATATGTTTGATCTTATCAAATTATTCTCATTTGTAAATTGGATGCCGCGATGATGCCTAATACTATTTATTCCATTTATAAATTCATCTGAAAATCTGTCAGCAATCTGCTCAGGTAAGCCTTCCATTGAACTAACTATTTGTTTGTCGAGATTTTTGTTTTTGCATCTACCTAATAAACGGTTTACACCATTCCACATTTTTCTCACATCATTACCTGCAGTATCAAATAAGGTTTTATAATATTCGTTTTTCCTTTTCCTAATTTCTGAATTCACTCTATTTCTAAAACTCGTGTAACGGTATCTATGTCTGGCATTTTGTGGGTCAGCTTTCCACACTCTAAATAATCTATCTCTTTCTTTTGTCAGTTCTCTCAAATGTTCATTCATCCATTCCTTCTCTGCTCTTCTTTTTTTCTTGTATGTGTGCTGTATGGTAATTTTAGATTTGTCGTAGGCCTTGTTAAATTGATTTATCAAATATTCGAAAGCACAGTCTGTGTTTGATAAGGGCATTTCTGACCAATCTATCCTTCCCAGCTCATTTTTTACTTTATTCTCAACAAGTAGTACAGAAGTGGCTGGGTGTTCTCTATACTTTGAATCAGGTTGCAAATCAAACCCTGCGCTTACCGTAATTGAATAATGATCTGATATTTTTACTTTAACTACACCCCCCTCTATCTCATCAAAAGCAGAAGTACTTCTGATGTAGATATGGTAAATGCAGGTCTGAGATAGCTTTCCATCTCTTATCTCTTCCCTGGTATAGTCCAAGATTATTCTATTTAAGCCTTTGGAGGCTAAAACAGTTTCATACTCCTGTACGATCCTCTCAGAAGGGGTTTTTACATCAATGTCGGAATCGCCAACGACAATTAAATTACCATTAGGAAATTGACTATCTAACAAGAAAATTATTCGTCTATAAAAAATTGTGAGGTAAGTCCTGTACTGTGAGGTGGTGGCCGATAGAAAGCTAAGAGATTTATTATAGGGCCTAAGGGTTTTCTGGAGCTTATAGGTTCCAGTATTCCTCCAATGCATTCAAATGAATTAGATTTTAATTTTATTTCTTGAAATTTAATAGTATTATTATTACAAAAAACTGCAATCCCTCCACCTGATTTCTCTAGTCTACACTTACTCACTGTTGAAAAACCATTTATACAGTAGGCTTTTATTGTTTCTTCAGAGCAGTTTAATTCGGATAATATTAAAATATCTATATTATTGATGTAAGATAGCAGTTGCAACATTAAAGAATCCCAGTTTTCCCGTAGTGATATAATATTAAGGTGAACTAAATTAAACCCTAATCGATTTTGTGGGAAACTACTTTGATTAAACCAAGAATCAAAATTTAAATAATTATCAAAATGGAAGTTTCTATATAGGTCTTCTAAATCGGTAAACATATTTGTTTATGAAGCAAACCAATATTATTATTAATATTATTATTAATATTAATATTATATTATTATTTATTAATAATAATATTATTATTAATATTATATCCATGTCTTTTATTTTTGACAATTTTGAAAACACCAAAAGTAAAAAATCTTAAATAGAAAAACCAGGCTTGTTGCATACCAAATAAAAGAGCGTAAAAACTAAAAAAACGTATTTTCGAACAATAGATCTATCTTTAATATTAACAAAATTGTGGCTAAAAACCTTTAAATTTATTGCTACGATCTGGTTTAACTAAGCAAGCTAATTTGTCCTCTTTACTGTAATATGTGCTCAAAGAGTCCAGCATCTACTTCAATACACTTTTTAATCCTTGTAAGGAAAGCTTCGATAGCATGGATTATTTCTTCCCTACTTATTTGTGCACATGCTTCTCTTATTATATCTTTCATGCTCTCTCTTGATGTAGGATCATCTTGATAAACAAAATCCTTGATTCTACCCCACATGTAATAAATAGTCTATGCAAGTAAGATCTGTAAAAATTTATTCAGAGAAATTAATATATTTTTCAGATTATCAAATATGCTCTGTTAACATGTTTTACTATTAACTTACAAGTTTCACCGGAATAGTGGAAAGAAAAAAAACATGCAAACCAGAAATGCACATGTTCTCAATTGAAAATAATAACTGCAAGATTATTAATTTAATCTGTACAAGGCTACATAATAGTGTCATTCAAATAACTATACACATATTACTTACAAATAGATAAATTAAACATGTGCATATGTCAATAACTAATAATAAAACAATACAAGCAATAATAACTTAATTACGTACATGTTATACCTAAATACTGCCGGAAAGATACTCCCCGACACTGTAAGGGCATGCTCACGCAGAAACAATTTCACCTTTCTAGAAAAACGTGTGGAATGATTCAACCCCTTATTTCTCTTGGAAGAACGCTACAGAGTCTAGCATCATTATAAGATAGCTGACGTTGAAAAAATGTAGTTTTATGAGGCAGTGCTTTAAGATGATTGTATGAGCGAAAATTATAATTATGTGAAAGCTAGTGATTAATAGAGGGTAATTTCTATGAACAAAAAGACAACGGAATATATATAAATAGCTGGAAAAGTGAATAAATTATTACACTTAAAATTTGTCTGCAAGATGTCCTGCTTGATTTTTTAAAGATAGCTATTACAGCTCACTTCTTTAGCCTAAAAAATAAAATCTGTTCGCACGCTCTCATGGCCCCAAACGGCATCTGAATAAGTCAAAATGTCAAAATAAGCTGTCAATAAAGTACCAAAAAATTTTGACAAGCATTTTAACATAAATACTCCAGTACTTAACTGCAAACTGCATTTATATGTACACTAAAGTTTTAATCCTTGTCTATATGTACCCCAAGAAACGTTACCCCTCCACATAGTATTATTTCATCGTCTCAAAAAAGGAAAAATCTTGAGGTATTTTAGAATTATTAATACTAAAATCAATTACTTGGGTTTTTGACTCATTGACTGACAACATATTTTTTTAACTATTGTAAATGAGCTTTTGCGTCTTAATATGCTTTAATTTCTAGATCCTCACGATTTTGCTTACACAAGCTGAGAGACGTATCATCAGCACTCAAGCATATGTTACCCCTTATTATACATCTTGGGGCATCATTAATGAAAAGTAAAAAAAGGACCGGCCCAAGTACGGAGCCCTGAGGAACATCCATTTTTACTTGAACTGCTTGAGGCTGTGCTTGTCTCAAGCATCCATAAAAATTAACATAAGGAATGTGTACTAACTGACTACGACCTCGAAGGCACGCATTGAAGCATGAGTGGATCAAGCCTCTAACCCCCCCCCCCCCCACAACATAGTTTATTTCGTAATATTTCATGGTCTATAACATAAAAATAGTGTCATTACTACTCAATAGTAACTCGTAAAACAGTCAGTCACAGAGCATTGAGGAATTAAAGTTGATAAATAAAGATAAGTGCACCAACACTACACCTTGGCATTGAAACTTCTACACCAAGCATAAGAGAAATTTTAGGATGGCGCCGACTATGTAGGTTAGGCCTCTTGCAATTCTACTGGTTAGCACTAAATTCGCCATATGGATTTGGACTGTTGTCTATCAACAACGTTTGAATGCCATACTTAAAAAAAGTATCCGGTTAAGGCCGACCCATATTTAAAATATAAGTAGTTATTATCTGACAATGAACCCTGAAAACATTAAATTAACTTGCTTGTTATTGAACTATCTGGGGAATAAAATAACAAGACCCCCTCCCAGGTTACATTACAGTTTCCGTACTCATCGAAGATCTACTTGACGCAATAACATTGAATTAAGTTTTGAAAAGTGAAATATAATTTTTTCTAAATACGGTACATTAAAAATTTAGTATTTGTTATTTTCGTGTTACATGTGCTCTCTGAATTTATACATTATTTAAGTTAACTGCTTTAGTTATTAACATTGTAATATTACGATTTGGAAAATTATTTGAACTATTTACAACACTTTAATGAACCAACCATTTAATAATTACTCTGAAAGAAATATTTAGTTGAAAAATAGTAAATCATACATATAATGAAAAACCAAACATAACACTAATTCTAGTAACAACACTATTACAGAAGCTAGTAGTAAACCGCAATTATATAATGATAGTTTTTACACTTTATTAAGCATGTAAATATAAAGTACACTTAAAATCCCTCATAATAATATTTAAATTTTGCTCCAAATATTATAGTTAAAGCTGTGAAGTAGTAGTGGATGACGTATCATGAATAAAACATGGGGTAGATCAGTTATTTCAAGGGAAGCAATTCCACGAGGGCCTCTGGAGAATGGCCACTGATTGAATTGCTGAGTAGATGAATAACGGCCAGTAACACACCTGATTGGCCTTACTTATTACAAGGTATACGCTCTGTACTTGCTAGGCAAGACCTGAAAGGGTTTATGTCAATGGAGGCAATTACAAAAGGGTCTTCGGGGAATGGCTACTGATTGAATTGCTGAGTAGATGAATAACGCCCAGTAACACACCTGATTGGCCTTACTTATTACAAGGTATACGCTCTGTACTTGCTAGGCAAGACCTGAAAGGGTTTATGTCAATGGAGGCAATTACAAAAGGGTCTTTGGGGAATGGCTACTGATTGAATTGCTGAGTAGATGAATAACGCACAGTAACACACCTGATCGGCCTTACTTATTACAAGGTATACGCTCTGTACTTGCTAGGCAAGACCTGAAAGGGTTTATGTCAACTGAGGCAATTACGCGAAGGCCTTTGGAGAATGGCTACTGATTGAATTCCTTAGTAGATGAATAACGCCCAGTAACACACCTGATTGGCCTTACTTATTACAAGGTATACGCTCTGTACTTGCTAGGCAAGACCTGAAAGGGTTTATGTCAATGGAGGCAATTACAAAAGGGTCTTTGGGGAATGGCTACTGATTGAATTGCTGAGTAGATGAATAACGCACAGTAACACACCTGATCGGCCTTACTTATTACAAGGTATACGCTCTGTACTTGCTAGGCAAGACCTGAAAGGGTTTATGTCAACTGAGGCAATTACGCGAAGGCCTTTGGAGAATGGCTACTGATTGAATTCCTTAGTAGATGAATAACGCCCAGTAACACACCTGATTGGCCTTACTTATTACAAAGTACACCCTCTGTACATGATAGGCAAAACCTGAAAGGGTTTATGTCAACTGAGGCAATTACGCGAAGGCCTCTGGAGAATGGCTACTGATTGAATTCCTTAGTAGATGAATAACGCCCAGTAACACACCTGATTGACCTTACCTATTAAAAGGTACACGTTCTGTACTTGCTGGTAAGTCCTGAAAGGGCTTATGTTAATGGAGGCAATTACAAAAGGGTCTTTGGAGAATGGCTGATAATGTGTCAAAAGGCAACACAAAACAAATGAACGGCAACACCACAAATTTGTGAATAACACAACACAAACTTTTTATAATACAAGTACAAACAACTTTGGGGATTGATTTTGGTAAACCAAATACCTTCCTCAGGCCAGAGGGATTCACACAGGGGTCCATTTTCCTTGTGTCTTGGTTGATGTTCACTTATTCGTGAACAGTTATTCATATTTATATAAACACGTAATATGCTAACCAACAAAATAAAATGAAACTAAAACCAGATATTTTAGCCAGGAATTGATGACAACTATTACTTAGGCACTTCAGCCAATCTGTCTATTTGAAGAAACTTGGTGACGTTTAAGACTATAAAATCTATTCTAATCTACTCTGTAAACTAGCCGTTATGCTTCACCATTATTAAGTTTACTAAAAAAACGTGAAAGAAAAACCATACTTACCAAACACGATAATACTCTTATATTTGCGTGACAATTGTAATTTATTGGTGTTTGTATGATTGTGGTTTTAGTAAACTTAATATAGAGAAAACACAAAGGGACATCTACAGGGAATCTGACGAGGATTATTTAATCTGATACGTCATCATTTTCCTTCATGTGGACAGACTGATTAAAGCACGAAGGAATATTAAACACATCCATAATATGAATTAAAATAATGATTAATGAGAGCAGTACAATATATATTAATTATTATATAATAATATAGTTTGGTATATCACAGATTTGTATTGCTATGTAGAGGCTCTTAAACAATAGAGACCTAATACAACTTCAATATCAAAGGCGAGGATGCCCACTTGCCCAGCCCCTTTGATTATTGCCACACCCGGGTGAATCTGTCCAATTAGGCCGAGATCTTACACTGGACTGGTCTCCAATACGGCTCACTAGGTACCTCGGTAGTTTGAGGTTGTGTAAGTTGATTGGCTTATATAGAAAGGATGACCTTAATATGGTGTTATTAAGTTTTATTTTACCATATTTTGAACTTTTAAAACCTTTTTATGCATAAAATAAATAATATGTTTGATTAGGAATAAAATGCAGACAATTTCGGGATGTTACCAAGCAAAAGAGAGTGGGACTTGTCATAGGACACATGGTAATATATTAGGTAATTATTAGGTACAATTTCAAATTGTTTGAAACAAATACAAAGTTAAAAGTTGTATACTGTACTTGTTAATTTTCGCCTGGAGGTATTTCAACACTTTCAAAATGTCTATTATGATTGTATTTTTTATTTACGTTTTTCATACTGATACTACTGGTATGTGATCCATCGTAACTTTAAAAAAATTTTAATAAGTTTCATAATATATCAAATAAATCAATTCAGTTAAGTTTCCCTGTATATTTAATACTAATAAAAATAATCATAATATTCATTCCGGGGTTTTAAAGGGTTTAAGTTAATAAACCAAATTTACTTCCTATTATATTATAATATTATCCTTTTGTATCGTATTATATGTTAGTTAAATTGAAAGATATGTTGAAAGCTATTTATTACCAATACAATCAACGTTAAATGGAAGGTAAAATAGCCTGAAAAGAATATAAATAAACAAAAAAAATGCAAATAAATAACAATTATCAATATTCTTTTAAACCTAAATGGTATTTTTAAATCTTATTGTTGTTTTAACCTATCCACCATTGTTCATCTGGTGAGAATCAGTCCATCTCTATCTCTCCATACTTAGTCTGGGTATACACAGCTGTGGACTTGTTCATCTAGTGAGAATCAGTCCATCTCCATCTCTCCATACTTAGTCTGGGTATACACAGCTGTAGGCTTGTTCATTTGGTGAGAATCAGTCCATCTCTATCTCTCCATACTTAGTCTGGGTATACACAGTTGTGTGCTTGTTCATTTGGTGAGAATCAGTCCATCTCTATCTCTCCATACTTAGTCTGGGTATACACAGCTGTGGACTTGTTCATCTAGTGAGAATCAGTCCATTTCCATCTCTCCATACTTAGTCTGGGTATACACAGCTGTAGGCTTGTTCATTTGGTGAGAATCAGTCCATCCTTATCTCTCCATACTTAGTCTGGGTATACACAGTTGTGTGCTTGTTCATTTGGTGAGAATCAGTCCATCTCTCCATACTTAGTCTGGGTATACACAGCTGTGGGCTTGTTCATTTGGTGAGAATCAGTCCATCTCTATCTCTCCATACTTAGTCTGGGTATACACAGCTGTGGGCTTGTTCATTTGGTGAGAATCAGGCCATCTCTATCTCTCCATACTTAGTCTGGGTATACACAGTTGTGGGCTTGTTCATTTGGTGAGAATCAGTCCATCTCTATCTCTCCATACTTAGTCTGGGTATACACAGTTGTGGGCTTGTTCATTTGGTGAGAATCAGTCCATCTCTATCTCTCCATACTTAGTCTGGGTATACACAGTTGTGGGCTTGTTCATTTGGTGAGAATCAGGCCATCTCCATCTCTTCATACTTAGTCGGGGTATACACAGCTGTGGGCTTATTAATTTGGTGAGAATCAGGCCATCTCCATCTCTCCATACTTAGTCTGGGTAGAAACAGCTGTGGCTAAGTGGAAATGGGCCAATGTGGAACAACGTTTCTTTATGAATAAATTTATTTAACGTTAGACATGATAATGACAAAAATTTTCGGTTATACAACTTAAAACTGCAAAATGAAACACTAATCAAATTATACTTTTTACATTCTTAAAATGGAAAGTAACTAGCAATTATATTCTAATAAAATATTCCCTCTTAGTTATATATATATAGCATTTAATATGTTAAATCATATATGAAAATAAAAAGTTAAAATACTCAATACATGAAAATGTACCAATATAGTGGTTAAAAGCCATTATGTTAATTCCATCCGTTGTTTTTTTTATAATTTACATTGATTAATATTATAATCTAAAATAAATAGATAACACTTGTTAATATATAAATAGTCAGTTAACCTGTGGCTTATTATAGTGGGCAAGAGAGGTCTAACGTAGTTATATAAATTTGCCTTTTGAACCTTGGAATCTCCACTTTGCTGTCTAAGGTTTTACCCATGACCTACATTCGTAATAACACTATACATGTATTCTTCTGTCATACATTTTTTTAATTAAATGCATTTCCACTCTAGCCTTAAAAGTACAATGTAAAACATAAACATGTCTGTACTTCAATAATTATTTCTGATAATATGTTATCATAAAAACTTGTCAGTAGCGTAGTTAGTTAAAGGTCAGCTTCATAATCAAAAGGTTCTCAGTTCGATCCCAATCAGAGAAATAATACATTTTGAAAGGGATCAGCTGATAAACACTGGCTGTTTATTTGTCCTTGGCCTATCGAGAATGATGATCAGGTGGAGACCTTTTTCCATAGGAAACAATCACCTTAATTAATTATAAAAAGATTACATTTGCTCATAATAGAAATTTGAAATCCATATTAGCTTATATCCTTACGATTAGCGCCTTATGAATAAATAAATAAAATACTTTTAACACTATCTTTAATATAAACAACTTAACTTCATTTACAATCTGAATTTATATTGCCATTTTATATAAAATTAAATAATCAGCAATTCCTTCCCTCTTTCTTTTAACTTTTTCGTCATTTTAAAAATATATTAATGAATAGTTACTCACCTTACTTTGACATGGAAAACTAATTTAGTTACTTTTATTAGTAATATATTTCGTATTAGTTAGTTATAATACCAGTTTAACCATTAAGGATATTTTTGGGGGTGTATGCTGCTGAAACTGTTTTTATTTATTTTTATGAGTAGTACCTCATTTGAATAACATGAAACATATTCCTTACTCTAGTAGATATATAGAGAAAGAGGAGAGAGAGAGGGGGGGAGAGAGTTGCCTGCTCCTTGCTATAGGAATATACTGTACGACCAGTATCACGTACGTTTTTGGTTGGCCAAACGGGCTATTATTTAAGGGGAGGTGGAATACTAGAGAATTTTGAATTCACTAAAAATTATATACCGTATTGGCTTTAATCGAAAAATATCTTCATCATTAGGGAGAGCCAGCGGCCGAACGATCTTGAGCATCAGTACTTTGAGCTTGAGTTAGAGATAGCACAGGTTCGAATCCTGGTCTTGACTGAAACTTTCTATCAATAATGTTCCCCTTCTAGTGTTTTGGTTACTACCCTTATATCACCGAATTGCTCCCCCGTAAAGGACAATATACTTTGGGGAATGAGTAGAGTAAGGCTAAAAGAGATTGGCCTTTACTTTCAATGAAAAAAAAAACAAATAAAGAACGTTTACAGAACGAAAGTAATATAAATTACAGGGTGTTCGAAAAGTTAGGGGAAAACTTCAGGAAATAAATAGGTAAAAATAAACAAAAAAGTACCTATGAAGATCTGTCTTATCTCGAATAGTTTGGCGTCTGTCTGTCTGTATGTGTGTTTTTTTAACACAATATCTCCTAAACGGTATCAGCTATAGTTTTTAATGTTGACAGGAATATTTAACTTAACGCCATATAATATATTCCAAAAATGCAAAATTATATTTTCACCCGTTTAAAATTGGTTTTGGCACTTCATCTGTAACAATCAGACAGTAAATAACTGAGAAAACGTTATTTTTCTGATTGTATGCAACATTTGGCTGGTGGTTTTGTTGAAGTTAATTGACACAAGTGTATGAAAGTTGCAAAAACATTTTGCACGCAATCAGAAAAATAACATTTCTCAGTTATTTAATGTCCGATTGTAACAAATAAAGTATTAAAAGGTTTGCCTCTTTTTAAGTTAAATATTAGGTATCGGGAAAACTTTTTTGTTTTTGTTTTGGTTTTCATGAACTTTAGCATTACAATTTTAAAACGGCCACCATTTGAAGATGGGTAAAAATATTATTTTATATTTTTAGAGTATATTAGATGGTGTAAAGTTAAAGTCGTGTCAAATTTCAAAACTATAGCTAATACTGTTTAGAAGATAATTTTTTTTAAACAGACATACAAACAGACAGACGCCAAACTAAGCGAGATAAGACATATCTTCATAAAAACTTTTTTTGTTTATTTTTACCTATTTAATCATTTCCTGACGTTTTCTTCACAATTTTTAAGTCTTCGTCCTATATATGAGTATTTATGTCTCTGAAATATTATTTTTTTAAAGTAATTATTGAAAGTGAATATCATTATTATCAAGGTAATATTCAAAATCTCACCACTTTTGACCTGCAAGGCACATTAAATACAATAGACTATATTGAGGACGTAGGAAAATATTGTTTACTCTTACATATTCCTTCATAATAATGATAGATAGTTGAATAAATAAAGGAACATCAATTTGAATCACAATTTATTTTATTAATATTAGTACTCTATCAGGTAGGCTATTTACAGTGAGTGTAACCAATGTAACAATAGAATAAGTTAAATATATAATATAAACAGATTGAAAAATTCATGAAAATCACTACAGGAAACTAATTTGTAAACGTGATACCAAACTAAGTGTAATGAAAAATTAGTGGGAGCTTTATGGCCTGAAAATAGATCATTTACTACTTTTTTTTATTGATATAATTTCAGGTATTTTTTTATAAATGTGAGTGTTGTTAGATGTTATTTAGGATGTATCTAGGAATAAACACTCCGGCAGTCCCTGTCATTGACACAATCGTGTACTTAGGCCAACATGTATAGCAGCCAGTTAACCAACTTGGACTTCTTTATGTCTCATGTATGAAGGGTTGTAACTGATGTCAACCACTTGGAGAAACCTTGTCTGGGACTTACATTTCTGGAACAACACTGTTACTTTAAGTTGGATAAAATATTTTGACGGAGTATAGTTATTCACTGTTGATAAATATGCTGACAATTTGGAGGAGCTGTTCTTTTTGTAAGAGCCCTTAATGTAATTAATTCGTCACTTATTTGGGTGTAGTATATATTTTATCCTCAGTCATGGAATTCCGCAGGTGACTGAGTGGGCACGTGTTTAAAATGTAATGCAGCCACCTAGAGCCTGACTTCAGGCATATCATTACTTGTAGGCCTGTCACTGAGAGTAAAGGACGTTCCTTTGTGGTCGACGTCTCTTTTTATGGAATTAATATATTTTAAGCATTTACTTTACATCAGTTCTTTGCCTATTATACAAACATCATAATATTTAATTAAATATACACAATAACATGTATTTTTATTGCACTAAGAAAATACTAAACATAAATAATCTTATGCCCATAGTACAATATAAATGTATGCAAAACGTTGTTGATATATTTGTTATAAGTCTAATTGTAAGTCGAAGATATATGTTTAACATGTGTACATATATATTATATGTAACTGAGATAATATACATAATTTTGGGTTGTTTTTAACCGAATACGCCTTGCTAATAGCCATATTCATCAGTACCAAGTATATTATAGCATATATATTTTATAAATGGTCCACCGTTGTGATCTTGGAAACCATAAGTCTGACAAAACCTTTAAATGAGGAACCTTACCTTGTTTTTAGAGACAGTTAAAAATATAAATTACAAATAAATAAAACTTCCATCACTTTCCAACATTGCAGCCAACTTTGTTTTTTTCTTATGGTACGAAAACTGTATTAGAAGTTGACTTAAACAGCCGGTAATGGTAACAGTGTGTTGGTAACAACTTCAATTTATCTGTGTCAAATAGTAACATATTTGTTTCAATGTCTGTGTGTTATAATTTAATACTCTATGTTGTTAAATTGTAAAAAGAACAGCTAGGCATACATTTTCCAAACCTTTTTGTAATGTTGGGAGACTAGATATTTTCTTTATTGTATATTAAAAAAAATGTATCTTAATAAGAAATCTTAAAATTTTGAGGATTCATATCTACGTTTTTAAGCAAAATATCGAAAACTGTCAAGCATTCATTTCTTTAAATTCTTATTACTATCTAATATTATCATAAAATATAGGATGTTCCATAAGAAAACAAGTTGGATCACAATGGTGGGCCATTTAAAAAGTCACCCTGTAAACGTTATAATTGATGTTGTTCACACTCATTTGTTATATTAATATTAAGTTCCCCACTTATTTATTAAAAAGAACTCTTTTATAGTAGTTAAACTTACGTGCCATTAATTTACTCTTATGGGAATGAAATTACTTTCCCTACTGTATAAAACACAAAAGAATTTATAACTAGTCAAGTATGAAATACAGTGAACACCTAATTCAGAAAAACACACTTGTACAGAGAGTTCAGATAATTCTTATATTGAAAGAATTGTATAAAATGTATCTAGAAGTGATCTTTTTTCTTTATTATATTGCTGAAATAATATAAACTATTGATCAAAAATTCAGTTAATTAATAATAAAATTATGAATACTACGTATGAATCGTTGTTAAGGAACTCAAAGAGTTAAATACAATTATGAATACTACGTATGAATCGTTGTTAAGGAACTCAAAGAGTTAAATACAATTATGAATACTATGTATGGATAGTTGTTAAGGAATTTGAAGAGTTAAATACAATTATGAATACTACGTATGAATCGTTGCTAATGAGCTCGAAGAGTTAAATACAATTATGAGTACTACGTATGAATCGTTGTTAAGGAGCTCGAAGAGTAAAATACAACTATGAATACTACGTATGAATTGTTGTTAAGTATCACGAAGAGTTAAATACAACTATGAATACTACGTATGAATCGTTGTTAAGGAACTAGAAGAGTTAAATACAATTATGAATACTATGTATGAATCGTTGTTAAGGAACTCAAAGGGTCAAATAAAATTATGAATACTACGTATGAATCGTTGTTAAGGAGCTCGAAGAGTTAAATACAATTATGAATACTACGTATGAATCGTTGTTAAGGAACTCGAAGAGTTAAATACAATTATGAATACTACGTATGAATCGTTGTTAAGGAACTCGAAGAGTTAAATACAATTATGAATACTACGTATGAATCGTTGTTAAGGAACTCGAAGAGTTAAATACAATTATGAATACTACATATGAATCGTTGTTAAGGAACTCAAAGGGTTAAATACAATTATGAATACTATGTATGAATCGTTGTTAAGGAACTCAAAGGGTTAAATACAATTATGAATACTACGTATGAATCGTTGTTAAGGAGCTCGAAGAGTTAAATACAATTATGAATACTACGTATGAATCGTTGTTAAGGAACTAGAAGAGTTAAATACAAATATAAATACTACGTATGAATCGTTGTTAAGGAACTCGAAGAGTTAAATAAAATTATGAATACATGTATAAATCGTTGTTAAGGAACTCGAAGAGTTAAATACAATTATGAATACTACGTATGAATCGTTGTTAATGAGCTCGAAGAGTTAAATACAATTATGAATACTACGTATCAATAGTTGTAAAGAACTCGAAGAGTTAAATACAATTATGAATCCTACGTATGAATCGTTGTTAAGGAGCTCGAATAGTTAAATAATACAATTATGAATACTACGTATGAATCGTTGTTAAGGAACTCAAAGAGTTAAATACAATTATGAATACTACGTATGAATCGTTGTTAGGGAACTCGAAGAGTTAAATACAATTATGAATACTACGTATGAATCGTTGTTAAGGAGCTCAAAGAGTTAAATACAATTATGAATACATGTATGAATCGTTGTTAAGGAACTCGAAGAGTTAAATACAATTATGAATACTACGTATGAATAGTTGTTCAGGAGCTCGAAGGGTTAAATACAATTATGAATCCTACGTATAAATCGTTGTTAAGGAACTCGAGGAGTTAAATACAATTATGAATACTACGTATTAATCTTTGTTAAGGAACTCAAAGAGTTAAATACAACTATGAATACTATGTATGAATCGTTGTTAAGGAACTTAACGAATTAAATAAAATTATAAATACTACGTATGAATCGTTGTTAAGGAACTCAAAGGGTTAAATACAATTATGAATACTACGTATGAATCGTTGTTAAGGATCTCGAAGAGTTAAATAAAATTATGAATACTATGTATAAATCGTTGTTAAGGAACTCGAAGAGTTAAATACAATTATGAATACTACGTATGAATAGTTGTTAAGGAACTCGAAGAGTTAAATACAATTATGAATACTACGTATGAATAGTTGTTAAGGAGCTCGAAGAGTTAAATACAATTATGAATACTACGTATGAATCGTTGTTAAGGAGCTCGAAGAGTTAAATACAATTATGAATACTACATATGAATAGTTGTTAAAGATCTCGAAGAGTTAAATACAATTATGAATACTACGTATGAATCGTTGTTAAGGAGCTCGAATAGTTAAATAATACAATTATGAATACTACGTATGAGTCGTTTTTAAGGAACTCAAAGAGTTAAATACAATTATGAATACTACGTATGAATCGTTGTTAGGGAACTCGAAGAGTTAAATACAATTATGAATACTACGTATGAATCGTTGTTAAGGAACTCAAAGAGTTAAATACAATTATGAATACTATGTATGAATCGTTGTTAAGGAACTCGAAGAGTTAAATAAAATTATGAATACTATGTATGAATCGTTGTTAAGGAACTCAAAGAGTTAAATACAATTATGAATCCTACGTATAATTCGTTGTTAAGGAACTCGAGGAGTTAAATACAATTATGAATACTACGTATTAATCTTTGTTAAGGAACTCAAAGAGTTAAATACAATTATGAATACTGTGTATGAATCGTTGTTAAGGAACTCAACGAATTAAATAAAATTATAAATACTACGCATGAATCGTTGTTAAGGAACTCAAAGAGTTAAATACAATTATGAATACTACATATGAATCGTTGATAAGGAACTAGAAGAGTTAAATACAATTATGAATACTATGTATGAATCGTTGTTAAGGAACTCAAAGAGTTAAATACAATTATGAATACTACATATGAATCGTTGTTAAGGAACTAGAAGAGTTAAATACAATTATGAATACTACATATTAATCGTTGTTAAGGAACTCAAAGAGCTAAATACAATTATGAATACTACATATGAATCGTTGTTAAGGAACTAGAAGAGTTAAATACAATTATGAATACTATGTATGAATCGTTGTTAAGGAACTCGAAGAGTTAAATACAATTATGGATACTACATATGAATCGTTGTTAAGGAACTAGAAGAGTTAAATACAATTATGAATACTATGTATGAATCGTTGTTAAGGAACTAGAAGAGTTAAATACAATTATGAATACTATGTATGAATCGTTGTTAAGGAACTCAAAGAGTTAAATACAATTATGAATACACATATGAATCGTTGTTAAGGAACTAGAAGAGTTAAATACAATTATGAATACTACATATGAATCGTTGTTAAGGAACTAGAAGAGTTAAATACAATTATGAATACTACGTATGAATCGTTGTTAAGGAGCTCAAAGAGTTAAATACAATTATGAATACTACATATGAATCGTTGTTAAGGAACTAGAAGAGTTAAATACAATTATGAATACTATGTATGAATCGTTGTTAAGGAACTCAAAGAGTTAAATACAATTATGAATACTACATATGAATCGTTGTTAAGGAACTAGAAGAGTTAAATTCAATTATGAATACTACATATGAATCGTTGTTAAGGAACTAGAAGAGTTAAATACAATTATGAATACTATGTATGAATCGTTGTTAATGAACTTGAAGAGTTAAATACAATTATGAATACTATGTATGGATAGTTGTTGAGGAACTCGAAGAGTTAAAGAGGCTACGGAAGAGGAACTTGACAAAGTAATTAAGAGTCTACCCTCCAAAAAAACTAACGACATAAATATCATTTCTATATGGCTCATCAAGAAAGTCTCCAAATACTTACTGAAGCCTCTAACACACATTATCAATCTTTCTTTCTCTGCAGGCTGCTTCCCATCAAGGCTTAAATTAGCCAAGGTGATACCTATTTTCAAAAAAAAAACGACAGGAATGATATAAACAATTTCAGACCTGTATCGATTCTTCCTTCTCTGAGCAAAATTTTCGAAAAAATATTCTTAAATCGCATGTCAGGGTACTTGGAAAAACACAATCTCCTCGCGGATGAACAGTTTGGGTTTAGAGAAGGTAGATCCACAATAGACGCTGTAGTAAGCCTCGTTACAGAGGTAGTGGAGAAATTGGAGAGGCGGGAATCCACTTTGGGTGTGTTCATTGACCTCTCTAAAGCGTTCGACTGTGTTGACCACAGCATACTGCTTCACAAACTACATCACTTCGGCATTCGAGGAGTACCACTCTCGTGGATCAAATCATACCTATCAGGTCGAACTCAAAGGGTTCAGGTAGCAAACCAACTGTCGAAGTCAAATCAAATGAAATTTGGGGTCCCTCAGGGATCTATTCTTAGTCCTCTCCTTTTCTTAGTTCACATAAACGATTTATCTTCAGCACTACGACATGCGAAACTCGTGCAGTATGCTGATGACACGAATCTCTGCTTCAGTGACAAATCAAAATCAGACTTGGAAATTCAAACATTCACTGACTTAAATAATGTAATGCAGTATTTTAATAATATAAATCTAAAAGTCAATCTCAAAAAATCGAATTACATCAGTTTTAACTTACGCCAAACCGACTTAGACGGTACTCTAACCATTATGTTGTCAGAAACTGAACTCGAAGAAGTCCAATCAACTAAATTTCTTGGAATATACCTGGAACAAAGCTTATCCTGGAACGATCACACAAACAAGATCTGTTCTAAATTAGCATCAAGTATATATTGTTTGAGATATTTGTCCAAATACTGCCCGATTGAAATTCTTATGACGGCGTATTATGGGATCATATACCCACATCTATCCTATGGGGTGATACTGTGGGGTGGATGCTCAAATAGAGAATTTCTGCGAATATTCAGACTGCAGAAAAAAGCAGTACGAATTATTTTAAAATTAAAAAGCAGAGATTCGTGCAGAACTGCATTTCAGAATCTAAAACTGTTGACCCTGCCCTGCATTTATATATTGGAAACAATCATTTACTGCATGACCAAATGCACTCTAACTAGAGGCACCGACATACACGGACACAACACCAGAGGCAGGGAAACCTATCGAACTGGGCAACACAGGACGGTGGTTTTCGAACATCTTCCTTCTCAGGCCGGTGTTCGATTAATCAACAGTCTACCCAATGAATTCAAATGTGCACAGGTGCCCAAGGCATTGAAGGCTCGTCTTAAAAACGTACTTATATCAAACGCTTTCTACAGCGTGGACGAGTTCCTTGCACATAACTGGGAGACCTAGTAATGCCAAATGACCCTCAAATATTGGTATGGCACACGGAGGTGGAGTGGCCGCTATCTATTTATTTAGTTATGTATTTATTTATTTTAGTTTTAATATTTTAACCCAGTTTAAATGAGAGCGTGAATGTAAGACAGTTTGTATGTTTGTATGAACCTATTTATTTAGTTATATATTTATTATTTAGTTTCAGAATTTTAATCTAGTATAAATGAGAGAGTGAATGTAAGACATCTTGTATGTTTGTATGCACCGTTTTTAAGATTGTATGTATAGGATAGGATATTTTTATTATTTATTATTAATATTGACTATTGCGATGCAATTCATGTAATTGTCTTCATGCAATAAAACATTTGAATTTGAATTTGAAATTTAAATACAATTATGAATACTACGTATGAATCGTTGTTAATGAGCTCGAAGAATTAAATACAATTATGAATACTACGTATGCACCGTTGTTAAGGATCTCGAAGAGTTAAATACAATTATTAATACTACGTATGAATCGTTGTTAAGGATATCAGTAGTACTGGTCATTTTAATGTTTTATAAGGATACAAATATATTAATTGAACAGCTAAACACAGTAAATTTTAAGTTATTATTCAGCTGTATATTAAATTTAACAAAGAAACAGAAAACAGCATGAAACGAAATTTTATATGCATAATTATTTTTCAGTCTTTGACTGTGTAGTTAGATAAAAGGTATTGGTGAAAACTAAAAAAATAATTTACGTTACTATTATATACATGGTGGGCTATGGCTCATATAGATACACGTGTTGTGGTACTGGCCTATTGTTATATATATATAAAACTTAGAGAGAAAAGACCATTCTCATTAGCATATTTCCTTGAAAGATCGTTCAATTGACAATAGCTAGCTTGTCCTCATTAATTTCAGTCCTGCCGTGGAACTTTGAGCATATGTTGGTGCCATTTATCTTAATTCCAGAATTTACCACTCTGACGACTTTCAAAAGCCTTGTATTTTTTATAGAATATCTATTCTTGGGAGTCTCCCGGGACTTATTCAGTTGATAAATATTATAATTTAAATGTGAAATTAAATGTGATCACGTCCTGTTTTATGCTTCATATACTAAATTTGTATCTACAATATTATACATAAATGGAGGGAAGCCATGAAAGTATATTAAATATAACACAAGCATGAAGTTTGCTGAATCTGACAGATATTACACATGTACAACGTATAGTATAGAGATCACGTCTTGAATCACATATCATGGAGTATTACCTGCAATATGGTACGTGAGTGGAGATAAGCCCTGGAGGTGAATTAAACATGACAGAGGGGTGAGCTCAGCTGAAACTGGCATATATTATCCTTGTACAATGAGGATTATTGAAACCACGTTCTATATCATGTATCATATAGTATTACCTGCAATATGGTACGTGAGTGGAGATAAGCCCTGGAGGTGAATTAAAAATAACAGAGGAGTGAGCTCAGCTGAAACTGGCATATCTTATCCTTGTACAATGTGGATTATTGAAACCACGTTCTATATCACGTATCATAGAGTATTACTTGCAATATGGTACGTGAGTGGAGATAAGCCCTGAAGGTGAATTAAAAATGACAGAGGGGTGAGCTCATTTGAAAGTGGCATATACTATCCATGTAAAATGGGGAGTATTGAGACCATGTTACCACCAGGGTCTCATATTACAGGTAACACTCTATGACCTATAGATATCATGTGTCATAGAGTGTTACCTGCAATATGGTACATGAGTGGAGGTAAGCCCTGGAGGTGAATTAAACATGACACCAGGGGGAGCTGGTAGTTATTACACACGTACTATGTGGAGTACTGAGGGCACGTTCTGTATCATGTATCATAGTGTCGCCTGCAATAAGGTACGTGAGTGAAGGTAAGCCCTGGAGGTGAATTAAACATGACACCAGGGTGAGGTTACCTGGAAGCTGGCAGATATTACAGGATGATGCTTCTAATACAGCATGTTACTTATAAGACTGAAACTATTAATATGATTTATATATTTTAAACTTTCATTTTATGGGGTTAAATTATGTAAAAGCTCACATTTAGTAGTTTTGTATGTACGATACAACCTTAACTATTTGTTTAGAATTTAGATGTGGATATATGAGATAGTCCATTATTATTCAAACTATTTGAAGGTTTGTCAAATAATGGACTGTATGTTACCAAACCAACTATCCTATTATATGGACTACTCTTGACGGCCATCATTTATTAAATAGGCTGGTAGTAATTTGGCGAATATGAAATAGAAATTACTGCTGTTAAATCAATATAAATATATCAATGTTAGTAAAAAACTCACTAGATTATATGAACTCTTAATTTAATGAACTATAAGACCGATTTACATTATAAACATAGAATAAATTAATTACAAAAATTAATCCAGACAATAATACTATATCTAACCTACATATAAGGGAAAATGTTGAGTGGCCTATCCGACAGTTCCAACCCCGGTGCCCGTTAATCCCCCCACCAAAACTGGAAGTCGTGCAGTACTGGGGGATGGCTCAAAATCAGACAGGCGATAGGATCATGGGTGGCGGTCGGAGGGTTAAATTACAACTCGTCAGTTGAGCAAAAACTATTTATTAAAAAAAATTATTATTTAGAAAATCCGGCAGAATGCCAACATCAACGGCACTTAAATATTAACAGGAATAAAAAATAAACAACAATTACAAATAATAAAAAAAAGCTACAAAAACAAAAAATTATAAAAAAGATCTGCCTATCTGCAGAGTTACCGGAGACACAACATCTAAGAGAAAAACTTTACACTGAAAAATTTAGAAAATTTTAACGAAACAAATTACCGGCAATATAGTCCACATCCCATGATTCCACCGATGCCAGGGAGTCAGTCGGAGTCCCTGGGCAGCTCCGAATCAAAGAAACGTAAAAACTTTAGTGAATAATCCCCTTCTTTTGATGAATATTTAAAAATTAAGACAGTAAAAATAAAATATAGCACGGTACCGTTCTATCAAAAGTTCACTTCAAAATACTACAATTCACGAAATAAATAAAACAAACAAACTTAATCACTAGGCCTAAACATAAAAATGAATACCATAATTTAACAGAGGAGGCCTAACAAATATAGCATTTAAAATAATATAACAATAAAATAAACTAATTTAAGATTAATCATAAATTTTAACATACAAGTTAAAAAAAAATAAAAATACATTTTAGTTCTATGGCAGTATTTCATAATTTACACTGTTCAGTTTTTTTATTTTGCTGTAGGGCGTGGCCTAGTGGAGAATATATTCTTCTTTTTTATTTTCAAATAAATTAAATCTTTAATTTAACATTTAAGTACACACTTTTTTAATAAATTAAAAAGTGTATACTTAAATGTTAAATCTTAAAATCAACACAGTGATTTTAAGATTTAACATTTAAGTAAACACTTTTTTATCATTAAATAGCCTTAAAATATTTATTTAAACACATTTATTAAATGAATTGTAAACCAAATCGCCTAGCTCATTTAAATAGTTGAGGAACCCTCGTGGTTATTCCTGGTAGATGGTAGCGTTCTTTTAATGAACTTTTTGTTGTAATAAATATTCGCTCACTCTGTAATTACAATTTTCAAATAATTTTAAAGCAGTTTTATCAATACTCAGACATATTTCAAGTTACAAAAATATTTTTGATTCTCAAATGTCAGTTTGAGACTTGTATGTGTTTATTGGGTGAAATTGTTGAGAATGACTAACGCTTAATTCGTAACTACATTGTGTTCAAAGTATATGGGAGGGGACGTTGCTTCTATCGTAGTTGCAAAGGTTGTTATATAACTTTAAACTAAAAAATGTATATGTAAAATTTCAAGCACAAGTTTGTGGTCTATGTGAACTGGCAATTAAAGTTTTTCTTAAAAAATAAAATAAAATATAACTTCCCACAAATGTTAGTAATATTTTACTTAAGAAGAAATTAATTTCATTCTGCCTATGTAAAAAAAAAAAAAAAAAAACAAGATAACGCTTCTCACGTCAACCCTCCTTCTACTTATTTGTTGCAGGAGAGTGTCGTTAGCTATAAACAGTTAGTATAGTATTTTAATTAGAAAGTTATACTATTCATTCAGTAATTATAATTATTTCATAGCTCATTCAGCTAATACAATTAATTCACTACTATAAAACATTATGGAACATCTGAGAAGTTTACTCGTGTTGATAAAACAGCCTAATGCGTTTAACACATACATCGACTTATGCACTTTCTGAAGGGATAACTATAAAACATTCATGGATCAATAATAATATTAATGTATGACTAAAAACGCAATAAAAGATAAACGTATTAAAAAATAATTGTTACTCAAAATGCATAATAAATGTAATAAATATTTTTAATAAAGTTTCTAAATAAAACTTTTTATGCATCTTATCTGACAATTATTTTGTTCAACACAAAGACCCCGAATAAATCAATGTCATAGTAACGTACACTCTCCTTTCTTCAGTTCTCCCTTTCTATCGGAATGGGATTTAAGGGTACAGGGTATTTCACTTTAGCTTTCTTTCGATACGAGTTACGCAGAAATCATGGAATAAAATCAAATTGTTGTTTTATATTTACATAATTTATTATATTACTATCCATATATAATAAATATTAATTAATTTGTGTAATCTACCAAGGGGCTTGAAAAAACATAACTTACTTAAATAGTTTTCTAAAAATAAATACACCAAAGTATTAAAACTTTATATAAGGGATTTTGTCAAAATAAAATTAATATTTTATTTTTATTCTATATAAAAATTAAATATAAATTTAACAATCTTTTAAAATTAGTTACAAAAGATACAATCCGTTTCGAAGTTATTATAATTAAATATTGTTCATAAATAATTATTAGACAATGAACAAGAAACAAAAGTGAATGCTATTAACTAGCATTAACGTAATTAATTTAAATTCATTACTTGGCAAATTATTATAATTCAGCATGCTATTGATATACTATGTATCACTAATTAGCTATTGGATTTATTTCATAGAATTTTTGTATAATGTATAGAAAATATATTCAATATATCTAATGAATAAAAGACATTTCAATCAAGTGAGGTTTCCCTTAGAACTAAAGAATCCTAATGCTGTATCTTGGACATTAGAAACTCTTAATATGCCAGAACTTAAAATAAAACTCCAGAGCTCGTTAGCTCATCATTTTTATTTTATTGTATTGATCAGTAAGAATATACTATATGTTGTAGTATGGGTTCTTATCTCCCCCTTACTATAAATGTTATCTCTTATGAAACGCAGAGCAACGAATATAAAACAGACAAGGGGTGCTAAGAAATAAGATTAAATTTTCATAGTTACCAGCAATGCAGATGCCTTTCCAGATGCTGTAGTTGTCATTGTTGTAGCATAATCATATAATAGCACTGTGACGTATTATATTCTTAACATTTTTTGTTATTAAAGTTTTAATATACAGAATTGACTACATTCCAACTAGTCCAATAAGTTCTAATTGAATGTTAAGTTTGATAAAAATGCAATAACAATATAATTCACTAAAAAGGGGGCTAATAGATTCTAGTAATACCGACCACGTATAATTGATTAAACATCTATTACAAATTTTACTGAGCGTAGATTTTAAACGTACAAGCGTTTCTCAGTACATAACTGTTTTACAGAACAACTCAAGTCAATGGCCTCAATACTAAGAAATAAATATTAAAAACTAAGAACAGTGCAAGTTAAGGTTAAGGTATAATATATATATATATATATATATATATATATATATATATATATATATATATATATATAGTTTAACAAAGAAACACAAAGACTTAAAATTACAATATACTATTGGGCTATGAAAAGCTCTTTAATTTTACTCTTAAATGAGCGTATAGTACATGATATTATGGCTGGGGGGACGCCATTGTACAACTTAGGGCCGAAATAAGAAAAAGTCCGTCTCCCAACTTCTAAACGGACCTTAGGGAAATGGAGTAAATTTGCATGGTGTGTACTACGTTGCGAGACCTCTTCCCGGTACAATAGCCTTTCGCTTAAGTACTGTCGCTCACTGTGTGACAATAACTTGTGAATCATGCAGCAAGTTAGAATCCTGCATTGGCAGTAAACCAACAGCCTCCCGAAAAGGAGAAGCATGATCAAAACGTCTCAGATTGAAAATGAAACGGACTGCAGAGTTTTGCAGCTTTTGAATTCGCTCTATGTCTCCACACGAGATGCTGTTACCGTACGCAGGATAGCAGTAGTAAAATACTGACAAAATCAGTGACTACATGATGTGAAACTTAGCGGATTCTGGTAGCAGATCTCTAAAACGGTACAGACCTCTCAGCCTTCCCAGTGCACGTTGTGCAGAGTAAGTGACATGCTCAGTGAAAGTCAGGTCATTGTTTAGCACGACACCGAGAGTTCTGACTTTGCCGCTTACAGCCAAGCTTACACCACTGAGCATGATCTCAATGCTCCCTGAGCTAAGGGACTGCACCAGAGTCTGTGGGGCAAAATGGAGAACGATACACTTGTCTATATTGAGTTTTAGGCTGTTGTTTACGGACCAGGTGGTAATGCTTTCAAGATCCGAATTAATTAGCATGAAGGCCTCCTCAATTGAGCCAGGCTCGTATGACAAGTGTAGCTGACAATCATCTGCATACAAATGAGCAGTGCAGCTTTGTACACATTCGGGAAAGTCACATGTGTACAAATTGAAAAGTATAGGACCAAGACAGCTACCCTGAGATACACCTCGATGTCTATTAAGAGGAATAGATGTCTCAAATCCCAGCTTTATAACCTGGCTTCTATTTTCAAGGTATGACTTCACCCACTCGATAGCATCTGCACCAAAGCCAAAAAAAAATTATTTCGCAGCCAGCAACTTATGGTTCATGGAATCAAAGGCTTGAGAATAATCAAGCAGAACCAGTGAACTGTATCTTCCATTATCTTTACTATCAAACAGGTCACTAAATAAGTTTACCAGCGCAGTGCATGTGGTGTGGCTTTTCCTGAACCTAGATTGTGTTTTTGGCAAAATATTTTCTTTATCCATATATTCTACAATCTGTCGGGTTACAACTTTTTCTAATATATTTGACATCGCAGGCAGTATCGAGATGGGTCTTAATTGTTGGACACTTTTAAAAGGACTACTCTTAACTATTACCCTAAAACCAATAACATTTAAAAGTGCTGTTTCATAATAAAATAAAGTGTTAGCAAAAATAAATCGAATGATAATAATAGTCTCATACAAAAAACACACACACACACACACATATATATATATATATATATATATATATATATATATATATATATATATATATATATATATATATAATTATTGTAAAAGCAATTACTTAATAATTAGCAACATCTTGTAATATTTAAGAACAATTACAGATCTTCCCTCAACATTATTTTGCAGTATATACTTTGAGAATGGTTATAACGATTACTCTGTGCTAAACATATATTATATTTTAAAAATTCTGTAGCTGTTTATTTTATCATTTTATAGCCAGAACGTTTAAACTGTAAACATTAGAACAAAAGGTTACTGAAGCATTTGATTTTGCTTTTAAAACATAAATTCATTTTTAGTGATTTTTATGGACATACTCATAATAATATAGCCGTGCAATGGATGGGATGCTCGATTTCATCTTACCCGTATGAGTGGGTGGAAGATTACAATTAAATATGATCCTCCATATTACGAAAAAAATCTAATTAACATGTAACTATAATACACTTATGATAATCTGATGTTTATTGAAAGTGGATAGAAAACGTTTAAATGTGTTAAACAGTAATGTCATAAAAATAGCACCTATATGGTCGTTGCCTCCGCAACAATGTCAGCCGACGTAGTTTAAATCAATGTGTCCTCAATGTGATTGGAGACCTGAAATGTATACTCGAACGTGAGTGGTGATAAATGGGAACTGCTATTTCATGTCTATCCAAGCCGTCATGCACTAAGTTGTGTTAAACATTATTGTCACTATCAACTGGCACCTAAATGGTCGTTGCCTCAGTAACAATATCACCCGACGTAGTTTAAATAAATGTGTCCTCAATGTGATTGGAGATCTGACATGTATACTCGGACGTCAGTGGTGACAAAGGTGAATTGCTATTTTATGTCATCCAAGCCACTAGACCTTAAGTTTACATCAAGTGATCTTAAAATAAGTGTTATTTAACGTTTTCTAAACTTACCACGCAGTTTAGAATATATAAAATTTGGAATATATGTTAGAAATAAACAAAACATTTATTATTAGGTATAAAAAAAATTTACTATATATGGAATGTACGATAATTGTGCATTTCTGCACATGACAGTCTGGAAATATGTATTCATATCCATCGAGGAGGTTGATTAAAACCGATGAATACTCGTTGTTTACAGAACAATTAAAAATACTTATCTGTTTTTCTAATAATTGTTTTTTATTTATATCATGTTGTTGTTGTTGTTGAAAACGAATATATATTTGGTTTCACAACTCAATTATTATTTTTTTTTTTTTTTTTGGTGGAAAACACAATTTTATACTTAACTACATAGTAGGATAACCAAAAATATCCTAACTGTCTATTTAGTGAAAAAAATCATATTTGACTTAAAAAATGAGTAATGAATTTATTTCTCATAATAAACTTCATGCCACACTTATTTTATAAACTTAATCTCACAACTCATTTTATATGTAAAAAACAACAATATGCCTGTATAAACATTTAAAAATAAAAAAGAACGGCCTTCTAGCTGAAATACATATGCAAATTTGTTTTTTAAGGTCAGTCATATCTCTATTATATTATGGCTACCACAGATGTGTAGCTGAGAAAGTAGTTTTTCCGTGACACTCTAAGAAATATTTGTTGTGGACCAAAATATTTTTCAAATTTGTGTTTAGGATAACAAAATAAATCAAATTAAAAAGGCTGATGAAAAAATCACAAAACTGCAAACATATAACAAAAAATAATAGGAGGTATTTTCCACGAAATGAAAAATGTTTTCAATCAAATATAGAGCGGATTCTAACCTTAGGTAATAAAAAAGTCCATATTTTCGAAGCGTCTAGAAACTCCGTAGATACCGAATGTACTGTATAGCTAAAGAAGCATACACATTATGTTAGTTCTACGAAACGTATATCCAAGGGATCTTGTAATAATACTCTTACATAAAAAACACAATAAAGAAATAATAATATAGGCACTATTTTATTTATATGCTTTAAAAATATTAATAATAATAACAGTAATAGATTGTCCATTTTAAAACACTGAATTGTTTAATTAGAATTAAAATATAGTAGTGGACAATTTAGATTATTTCCGGTAAAAAAAATTATATTACGAATGTGTTGTTGTACCAATTACCTAATTTCATATCTTGTTTAATCGTTTCATTTAATTTGCTGAGCAACGTTATGGTACAAGCACGGAGAGTCATTAAAAATAATGTATTTAACTTATATTTTATTCCTAAAAAAATGATGGATTTATTTATTTAACTTTTATAAATATACTGTTTGAGTTCTATTTATTACAAAAAAATAAATAATGGAATGAAAGTAATTTAATGTATAACATGGATTTCTCAAGTTTACAGTGATGAAAGTGGTTAGTGGATATTCAAGAAACACACTTACTGGAATCTGTGTTTTTCATGTTTCCATTTTTGAAATAATTATTAAATATTCAATTTAAAAAAAAAATAAAAACTGATTTAAGGTAATTGAACACGATCAATACTATTTTCTATAAGTGATTCTCCTCAACATAAAATATTCTTACGACAAGAATATTTGAAAATAAATACGAATTTGGATTTGATAATGAATATTTTTTCAAATCATGCTTAAAATAAGTGGTAGTAATCCTAACATTTAAGTACTCGCTTCTTAAACATTGGACACCACAACAATAACTCCATGACTGCAAAACTTTTTAAACGTTGTGAAGAGTATTTATTGAAAAATAACTATGTAAAAATTAGTAACTGGATTATTTTCTATTTACTTGCAAGATAAGTTACATATCATTAAAACGATGTTTGTGGAACGAAGTGAATTATACATATTTATTTCGAAAAATATTTGGAAAAGGGTTGAATGTACGTAGTAGGAGGTAGATAAATTTAATTGATTGAATCCAGATTTTAAATATTTTATATTATTTTACATATTATGTACCATAAATATTCAAAGTTCATAGATTTTTTTAAATGTAATAACGGTTGATATTACATTTTCTGGTTTTGACTTTTTATTAATAATCAAAGTATTTTTACACCTTGATATACGTTCCAAGTTGAAATAGCTGGTTACCTGATCAAAAAAAAAAAAAAAAAACTATAGATGGTTGAATATCTTACGTAAAATGGTTTACATTACTCAACTTTTTATCTAAGGCAGTGTTATCTTAACTATTAACTTTTTCCATGACCAAGCACGCATTAAAAGTGATCCTCTTAAAACTATCTAAACATCTTTTTATATAAAAACTTCACTTCAAAGAGTAAATCCACAAATAGAGATTTTAGGTCATGAATTTACGTATTCTTATTTATATACAGTTTATACACTTTATTTATTGATTTTAATGAGTGTTTCTTTTATAATGTCAGAACATTGCGTGGCATTTTAATGAATGTAAATGAACGAAATATAAGCGATAAGAAGAACACAGTGGATAAATCGAGTAAACAAAACAAACACTGCAACCACTTTGTCAACAAGATTGTTTATCACGCTATCGATAGTCAACCAACATAAAGACTTATTGTTTTGACAAAGAAAATTATGTGTTGGTCTACAATCAATTTCTAAACATAGTTTTACTTTGTACACAAAAACAAACTTTTTTTATGAAAGTAAACAATCTATATTGAAATCCTTTCAACAAAGGTTGTTGTTTAAATTAATGGGGTATTTATAAAAAAATAATGAATTTTAGTAATATAAAATGTGTTATGTTTCATTATTTCCTTTCGTTTAACTTTACGAATATTTCTTTAAGATATCAAAAACCCTATTAATGTAGCTTTCCAATTAAGTACTACATAAAGATACACGTCTATTGATGACTAATAAAAGAATTCATTACTGATTTTGATAAATTATCAGATAAACATGGTCAAAAGACCAAAGTAAAAGGCCCAATTAAAAATATACATGACATTATGAATTCCAAACAATTTAATTAGATTTCCTGCAATATTTCAAAATACATAACATTGGAAATATTCTGGTACAGTAAATAACAGTAAATTATGGTTAAGTGTTATTTCAGAAATGTTACCAATGCTTAGTTAGTAGTGTAGTATGCTAGTTCTGGCAAAACCTTGGACTTTGTACCCTACCCTATCAGCAAGGTTGTCGACCTTATCAGCAAAGGTCGACCCCTAAGGTCAAGTTTACTATTGTTTACTACTGAGGTCATTGACCTTTCATTGATAATCACCACGTGTTAACCTTGAAGGTCAAGTTTACTACGAGCACGTGGACCCCCTGCGACGTTGTCCTAGGTCAGTGTTGTTTTGGTGTGACGTCACGCCACGCTCTGACGTCACGGCATATTTATTAAATTAATTGTATTTATTGTGTGGGCAAAAAGTGTCGATGACCAGTGCGGGGATCAATCCGAGAACCTTCAGTTTGTGAGATGGAGACGATACCACGTGGCACAGTGACACACCCGAGAGGGTAACGTAAGTAGCGGCAGAAGAACGTGAAGCTCGCTTCGCTCGAGACAAGAAATACTATATAAAATGTATTTTAAATTCGTATTTAATGTAGTATTAATTTGTTCAGATGCAAAAACAAAAAAACAGTCTTTCTTTTTACTATATAAAATGTACCAACTGTTTTTTCGCAGTGTTACCAACCGATTAATTGTATTATACTATATAAAATACACATACGATTATTAAATTATGTACTATATAAAATGTACAAACTGTTTTTTCACAGTGGTTACCAACACATAGCAAAAATATATCTCAGTGCTACCAACTTACACAATTTATTACATTATGCTATAACAAATACATATATGATTTTTGTTTTCTCTCTTTTAGTTATACTATATTAAATACAAGCGTGTTTTTCGGTGTTACAGTAATTCGTTATCCTTTTATATCCTTTTCAAATACGTTAAAATGGTCATTAAGTATTAGGAGAACAGAACTTGGTAAGATCTCTCGACCGTTGGCGCGCTATCATATCGCTTAACCCTAGTGTCAGGCGGCACGCGTTTGCATTGTACTATTGTAAATACGTATTTTTTGTTCTAGCTTTGCTCAAGACCGAGTTGTTAGTCGTTCGTTATACTTAAACCATGGCACACCGTGCTCCTGCTCAGGGTCAATCAAATCAAGATCAAAACAACAGTCGACGGCTGATAAACGATCCAACAATATCAGCTTATCAAACATATTACGAGAGAATATTTTTAGAAGGAAGAAAACCTGAACAAAGCAAATTTATTTCTTCTAGTACGTGGACAACGGGTGACACTAGATTATATAGGAATCAAACTCATTTCGGACGTGGAGGTGAACATGTGCAAGATCCAAAAGTATCATCAACAACATTGCCGTCATCGTTATCATCAAGAAACAGAACGTCTGAATTAGTAGAATATTGGTCAAGACGTTTGTCGGGGGATACTTAAAGTTATGCTACAGTTGTCAGA
This sequence comes from Stictocephala bisonia, assembly GCA_035578905.1. Classification (NCBI taxonomy): domain Eukaryota; kingdom Metazoa; phylum Arthropoda; class Insecta; order Hemiptera; family Membracidae; genus Stictocephala; species Stictocephala bisonia. The sequence goes on along the minus strand of JAQJVL010000959.1, from coordinate 95,192 downwards.
CTTCAAATCCTAGAAAGAGTATTTATAACAGCTGATGTGTCCGTCTAACACGTGTGCACGTGGGCAGACACATGTTCAATTGACGTCATTTTACTGGTATAAATACACCAAGATTTCAAGCTAGCAGCATCAGTCTCAAACTTTAACGCTTGACAGTGACTTAGGTGTTCCAAACAGCTTCATTTCAATCTTTCAACCAGTCATGGATGTATTAGACGAAATTTTTAGGGTTTTACTATGTAAAAAAAAATTGAGTTGTATTTGATAGTGATGAAGACGAAGTAGAAGAATCGGCAGATGAATCTATGGTTTCGGATTCTTGTGATGATAGTGATGAAGACGAAGTAGAAGAATCGGAAGATGAATCTGATTCTTGTGATGATAGTGATGAAGATGAAAAAAAAGAAAAAAAAGAAGAATAATTCAGTCTTATCTTAGACACCGTCACGACAACATGGAAACTCACAAGATCTATTCACATGATGATGATGGAAATCTTCAATACGAAACTTTATTTACAATAATAGGAAATAGATTACGTGCTTTAGTCAGAAACAATTCTGATAAGACATATGTTATGATACAAAGTCAACGTGAAGTAATAAAATTGGATTCGGATCAATGGTTGCAATTGATAAGGTGCTTGCCAGCGATAAATAACGAGTTTAATTCTAGATACAACAGTAAGGCTAAAGATGACGTTATAAAAAATGATGATGCGTTTACCTCAGAAGCTTCCATTCAATCTTAAATTAGAGTTGTTATTCGATCTTCCTTTGGAGACCGTCAGTTGTATTGAGTGCGAATAATTTTGGTTTTTATATTGTGAGAAGGAAAGTGTTAGTAAAGAAGAATTTCTACTATTTATTTCATTGAAATACTATAGTGATAAATTATTATTCGTTAACCTAGGATACAGACTGCAACTTTTGAAACAATGAAGAAAGTTCAATTTTCTGATACTGTAAAAGTTTATAATTTACCCAAAGAGGATCGAAGACCTGACACTAGACGGCTTATTGATATGTTTCGTGCTAGTGAAAAATTGTATTTTCTTAATATGAAAACTGAAAAATCAGACAGCACATTGAGTGCTTGCAGTGTATATAAGTCAACATCTAATGATAAAAATTATAATAAATAATAATTAGATTATAATTTGTGACTTAGTTTATTTTTTCACCCATGTTAAGGAATATCTATAAAAATAACCTTTACCTAGATTACATCATTACAACCTTTGAACTGATAAATCATCGATTTACGTCACAAATGACATCTATAAATAGAAATAGTATTACATCATCATGATTAGTATTGACTCCATCCTCAAGGTAGTGGACCATCAGGTAATTACCACCAGTAGTGACGCAGCATTATAAAGGTAATTATGGATAATAAATATAGTAAAACTTTTATACTTACACACAATTTAAAGCTCACAGTTTCAGATTGGCAAACAAAAGTAAAATTAGTTTTTGAGAACACATTAGGTACTCAATTTATTCAATTCGATCTTGATGGTTGGACTGAATTTAAGAAATGCTTTTTAGCAATTGACGAAGAATTTAAAAAAAGATTAAATTATCAATATTCTAATTTGTAATCTGTTTCCGTACAGATTTGGAGTTCATTTTGGATTTTCAAGGATTTAAAAACCAAGACAACAAGTTTATTGTAAAGTAGTTGGCTGTCATATTCACCAATGAGCAAGTCTATGAATTACAACTGTTTCAACCACCTTGTCACTTTAACAAGTTACCAGAAAATGTTCAAAAGCAAGTTGTGTGGTAGGAGAAGTACTTCCATGGACTCTATTGGGGTTCTGGGTTTAGAGAATATAATCAACTAAAAGATGTGCTAGAGGTTGTAATATTTCCGGTAATGTGTATGTTAAAGGATATGAGAAGAAACAATTTGTAACTGACCTTTTGTCAGAGTTTAAAGTTAACGTAATTAATTTAGAAGGCTTAGCATGTCCTAGTTTAAGTATTATAAGAAATCAAACTCAGACTAGTGCTATGAACAAATGTATCTTCAATCATGATTCTCTAAACTGTGCATATATTAATGTTCATTTACTACTTCAATGGAATAAACTTGAGAAATTAGTTGAGGATAGGCTAAAAACTGTAAATCTCGCTATTGGAGAATGCTATCGAAGAGGATATAAAAATTTACAATCTGAATTGATAAAATATTTACCGAAAAGTTTTATAATTAATCATACCGAAGATTTAGAATTGATATTTGATAGACTTCCCAACAGTTTGAGAAATGATCCGGAAATATTGAGCAATTTAAGATGTACAGATCATTTTAGGTTTGAATCTTTTCAAGATACATTTGATGGACCTAACCCGAAAAGAAAGAATTGTTATTTTTGTACACCCCCACCACAGCTTGTATCACAGTCTAGATTAAACTAATCATTACAGTCTTGACCATCGAACAGCTGGTATGAGTCCTACTTATTATTGTGCTAATAGTAGTAGTAATAGCAGTGGTGATAGTAATAGTGAAGACGATGTTTGTTGTTCTATTTTTAATTGTACAAAGAAAGACTTGATCAAATCTGGATTCTACTGTACTAAACTTTTTGATAACATAGTATGTTGTGGTTGTGGTTGGCAATCCGGTGATGTTAAGTTAACTATAAGACATGTAAATTTTTTTTACATAAGCTAGAAAATCCTGACTGTTCAATGTCTAAAATTATGTCGGGAGACTTTTGTAACTATAGTAAATATAAAAAATCTGTTAAGAACACTGAGGACATTATGCTGGAAACATTCTTCAGATGGCCTAAGATGTATCCTAACATTCAAGATATGGTAGATGCTGGCTTCTACTATACTGGAACTGGAGACGCTGTAAGTTGTATTACATGCGGTGTCGTTCTAGAAGATTGGAGTCCGGAGGATAACCGAAAGAGGAACATTTAAAAGCATCACCTATTTGTGAACTAGTTAAAATGTAAATATATATATATATATATATATATATATATATATGTTTGTATCTTAAACATTTGTTTCATTTTGCTACCATTTATGTAACAATGAACAATGTACGAGTAGGTATTGCAACAGAATTACATAGACAAGCAAGACGTTTCCATACTACACGTTATATAGAACTTAAAGGAATCAACTACTTATATCAAGCAGATTTAGTCGAAATGATTCATTTTTCAAAATCCAACAAAGGTTTTAAATATATTATGACTGTAATTAATTGTTTTAGTAAATTTGCTTTAGCAGTACCATTAAAGTCAAAAATTGCTAATGATATAGTAATCGCACTTGAACCTATATTGAAAAAAACATTCTATAAAGAATTTTCTAACAGATCAAGGTACAGAATGGTTTAATTATAAGGTTAAGTTCTTGTTAAATAAATATAATATCAATCATTATTTTACTTTTTTTGATAAAAAAGCTTCAATTGTTGAAAGATTCAATCGTAGTTTGAAAAGTAATATGTGGAGACAATTTAGTCAGCAGGGTAATTTCAAGTGGTTAGATTTACTGCCAAAGTTGTTGAAAACCTATATTATTACCATTCATCAAACAATTGGTGTTAAGCCTGTTCAGGTCAATATTAGAAATGAACATGAAATATTATTACAAATAGTTAAGAATAGGAAAAAATATCATAGTCATTCCAAATTTGATACTGGTGATCGAGTTAGAATAAGTAGATTAACTAAAAAACTTCAATAAAGGTTATTTGCCTAGGTGGAGTAATGAGATTTACACAGTTTGGAAAATACAGCCGACTAGACCAGTTACATACATACTAAAAGATGACAAAGGTGATGTAATATAAGGTGGATTTTATCAAGAAGCGTTAATTGGTGATACTTACTTGATTGAAAAAGTTATTAAGAGAAAAGGCGATAAATTATTAGTGCGTTGGCTGGGTTTTGATAAATCACATGACTCCTGGATTGATAAAAAGGATTTACGATAGTAATGAAGTTTCTTAAACAGTCTGTAACACTGGCAATCGTTAATTTAGACATGTTAGTTAATAAGAAGACAGAGAAGAGTATGAAAAGACACGGACATTTATTACCAAACACAATCAGATGTTTAATAGTGGGTCCATCAAATTGTGGTAAAACCAATTTACTTTTAAACTTATTATTCTCACCTAAGGGTTTGTTTTTTAACAATGTATACATTTTTTCAAAATCACTGTATCTAAAGAAGTATACATTCCTCGAGTGCGTTCTGTCAAATTTAGATGGAATAGGATATCATCCTTTTTCAGACAACGATGAAGTACCTCATCCAAGTAAGATTGAGGCAAATTCTGTAATGATATTTGATGATATCGCTTGTGGCAAACAGAATAATATTAAAAATTATTTTTCGATGGGACGTTATAACAATATTGACACTTTTTACGTGTGTTAAACTTACAGTTTTATAGCGAAAAAGTTGGTCAGAGACAATGCGAATCTTCTAGTTATATTTAAACAAGACGATCGCAATTTGAATCACATTTATCAAGACCATGTCAGTCCTGATATGAGTTTTAGTCAGTTCAAGCATATGTGTTCAAAGATTTGAAATATGTCAAAAAATGGGTTTGTTGTAATAGACAAAGATAGTGATATAAACAACGGTCTGTATCGTAGAGGATTTGATATTTTTGTAACATTATAAATGTGGTAGTGGGGGTAATTTAACGTCTCGTACTTTTCCTTTCAATCATTTATATTGTACTCATCATCCAAGTTAGACACATAATTTCCTCTTCCTCTTCTACATTTTCTATTGACGAGGTTCTAGCCGATAAAAGTAAAGAGGAGGTTATAAAGAAAATTACTTAAATAAGAAAAAATTATTAAGCGAAAACATAGATCTATGAAAAGAGGAATATTGGATAGTGAAGATATGTGGGAAAAACAGCTAAAACCCATTGCTGAACCGCTTAAAAAGATTGCGGAAGAAGGAGAAAAGTTACAACAGCAGGAACAACAACAAGTTAAAGAAGAAATAACAGAACAAGGAATCAATAAACTTAAAAGAAAAGGTCAGTTGGAGGATTTTGAAACGCCTGTAAAACGTTACATACGTGCACCTCCACATGGAGTGAAAAGAAAACAACGTCTGCATGAGGAAAATACAGAGGATACGCTTCCGACATCAAAACGCTTCACTATACCCAGTTTCAACATGGATCAACAAGATGGTGAAAATGCTGATGATGATGATGACATTATGGAACCAGATTCAAGTGCACAACATGAGGAAGATATGATGGTTGAAGAAACGTACGTTTCACCGGCTCTGGTAACGGGTAAAGACCTTTTGAAAACACCTCAAGGAAAAAATTTAGCTAGGGAATACGTACTACGTGAGTTTAAGGGAAGACTATCGAAAGAGTACTTTTTAAAATTACTTAAAGGCGGTAAAGAAGTAGATCATAATTATAGTATAAGAGTCAAAGGCGATCAATGGATTATTGGTGATAAGCCATTAGAAATTGATATAGATGATTTTATAATAAATGGTAAAAGATATGAGGGTACACGTGGTTTAAACGAACTTTTATTTATGAATATACCTAATCCTTATGTGTATAGTGAAGAAGATCTCGATAGCTATGCTATGATTCTCAGAGATACCAATGCTCACAAGATAAATTATTCACCTAGAGGGAAAGTGAAGTCTAAGAGGGGGAATAAGGATAAGACATCATATCTTTAATTGCTACACGAGAAAATGAATTAACAAATGAAATGAGCACATATTTGGCTTTGGTGCAACAAACCGTGAGTGGAAGTGGCATTGTCTTGACTGATGCCAAAACAAACTTCATATATTACGATGATCCCAATGAACTGATCGACCGCCTGAGGATTTTGAATGCTTCGGAAGATATTGATCACACTGGACACCAGAATGAAATAAACTCTTTAATTGAAGAATTAAATGAACTAGATGAGAAATGTGTTAGATTAACTGGTAAAATTATTGTAGATTGAGGTAATAAATAAACTAATATTACATTTCATTTTTACTGTAAAATTTTATTTTCACCAACTATTACACTTTAGTTATTTCTAGCAAATTTTGTTTTTGGATCTATGAAAAATGGTTCGACAATTGTCATGTTTATCCAGTCTTCTTTCTTTAATGTTCTGATTGGGTCGCCACTTGGAGCCAATAATCTGTATAGTTCATATAAAATATTACTAATTGATCTAACCAAATAGATAAGCGTAACACCATCTTGCATATGAGTACAGTAGGGTTGGCCACATTAGTTAGTCTTTTATTCACAAAGTCCCACGAAGTCGAATCGGACTTGAGTGTTTTACTGAAGAAGTACTTTAAATTGATAACATCGTACATGTTTATTGGATCACTGATATTAACTATTTGCTTGTTTTTAAAATTCCAATAAGTTTCAGTCATGAGTAGACACATTGTGTCTAAATACAATTTATTTGCGGCATCTCGAGCTTTTTTCGGATCTGACACATTGCTAATTGTATGATTTCTTGCATTAATTTCTGTATTTTTAAATGTCACACAGCGGTCTTTGATAAACTTATAGTTCACAGCATCGGTCGGATTAGTCGGATCACCTACATGACAAACTGTTGAACCTTTAGCATCGTACTTTTTATCATCATTTAATTTTTAACATTTATTAAATGACGATTTATGTCGTTTTAAATTTACAGTGTCTCCATCATCTTCGGGTTCCATTACACTACGGAACCTTTTGCGACGAAAGTCATAATCACCTTCCTTAGTTAAATCAAACCCGACTCCTTTAGGTCCTCTAAGACCTTTGTTACTGCTACTAACATTTTGACGTCCAAACTTATTGACGCTCATGATTATACTGACATTATAAAACTGACGCACACGATGAACAGACGTGTTAGTTCTTATCGTGGTGCAGGACTGATAAGTATATTAGGGAGTGTGGCTGGTAGTGTCATCAATATAGCTATAGATATATTACCCACAGAACAACATTTACCAGGTTATCAGTGGTGTGGTCCTGGTACTAACGTAAAACAGAGATAAGCCAGAGGTGATAGAGGAATTAATAAATTAGATTCAGCTTGTAAAGATCACGACATCGCATACAATGAGTATAAGGGCAGTGAGCGGAGATCAGCAGCCGATAGAATATTGGCCGAACGAGCTTGGGAAAGAGTGAGGTCATCAGATTCTAGTTTAGGTGAAAAGGCGGCTGCTTGGTTAGTTACAAACGTAATGAAAGCTAAAAGTAAATTAGGTAGCGGCTGTGATAACAGAAAACGTCGACGACAACGTAAGAGTAAAAAGCCACGAAGTAAACAACCTAACAATAGAAAAATAAAAAAAGACAGTCAATAAACAAATAGAAGGGTAAAGGTTTGTACTTAAAACCGTACAGAGGATCTGGGTCAGGTAAAAAAAACTAATAATTATACTCATCACCACTCATGGACAGTATACCTAATGTTCCGGTAACAAATAAAGATATAATCAAATATGCGAAACTATTGAAAATACCATATTTTAGAGGTGTATTTATGAGAGATTTACTTCCATCAAGTATTAACGAAAAGGAATCGGGTGTTGTAAATCTAGACAGTATTACAGGATGGGGTAAGCATTGGGTATGTTACTATAAGCGCGATTTTGACATTGATTATTTTGATAGTTTCGGTAATCTGAGACCACCGTTAGAACTTTAGAGGTATTTTAACAGCGGACCATATCGAGTGGTGATTAGATATAATTACTTTCCTAAACAAGAATTTAATACTGTAAATTGTGGTCATTCGTGTTTAGACTTTCTCGCAAGACGGAGATGATTTGTATTACAGGTAGAAGTTCAAGCCTCAAGTGCACACTTTTTCCAGCTATGGATCTTTCATCGTCAGACGAATGGGAGATGGGTTTTATGGACCTCATGACTTACAATTCAATTCCTAATATTAAAGAGAATGTAAATAATAAACTGTACATCGGTAGAGATGTAGAAATAAGTATAGCTACCAGTGCTTATGAAATAGATGATATAAATAATTTTGTGATCGAGGAATTAAAGGTAAAGTCTCCTACAACGCATTTTAAACTCGAGGCTAATAACAATACACTAAAAAGTCACTTAAGTTGTTCACTAGAGATAGATTTCACCAAAGAGAACACCATTGCGTCCTTATTAGGATTTGAAAAGGGTGTGAAATTAGAAGCGAATAAAGTGCACAAGTCATCTAATCAAGTGTCCATTAATAAAGTAGACATCATACGAATCACATTTAATTTAGTCCGAGGGTCTTATAGAGACGGGATTGAAGGTCACGTACTACACGAATTCTATCCAACTGTAGCGCCGGGATTTAAAACTGTAGAAATCCCAAATACAGTTAAATATCTACCAATAAACAAGCAATTGAGTTTGAGCGAATTTTATATTAATTTAGAAGATCAATTTGGTAATTTAAATAATTTTAGAGAAGAATATATCAATATAAGAGTAGATATTAGACCGAAAAGAAAATAATGGGCTTAGTATTTCCCGCTACTGTATCGAATAAAGAAACACATAAAACATTGACCACAAAAAGAGAATCTGGTGTCAGTCATGAACAAGTCATTAAGCAGTTAACATTACGGAACAAAATATACATACGTACAAAAGTGTCCTCTTTCAAGAGTAAGGATGAATAATATTTTAGATATAGGAACAAATCCTAGCTTCGATAGTTCTATCGTTGATATTGAATGGCATTCTCATAATCCATATACGTCAAATTCTTACAAAACAAGTGATGAGATACGGATACCTGTTCATCAGCAAGATGTTTACACATTGCCTAGTAAAAGCTATCTACTTTTAGAAGGTAAACTTGTTAAGTCAGGTACAACCCCAACTGATGACACCACAACTCAGTTGGTTAGTAATGCTATGGCATTTCTGTTTGATGAAATCAGATACGAACTGTGTGGAACTGAAATTGATAGAGTAAAAACGTAGGTATTTCTACAACAATAAAGAATTTACTTACCTCTAGACCAGGAGACAAGTACTGGATGCAGAACGGATGTTGGCAAAACGAAACCATGGGTGTGATGGTTGATAAAACATCATTTTCGTTTTGTGTTCCACTTAAATTACTACTCGGTTTTGCCGAGGATTATAATCATATTTTACTGAATTTAAAACAAGAACTAGTCCTGTTACGTTCATCTAATGATAAAAATGTTGTGCTTCAACCAGCTGCATCTTTATTTGACTTTAAAATTCAACTTAACAAAGTTGTTTGGAAAATGCCCTGTGTTCGAGTTGATGATGAGGTGAAATTATCTCTTTTACGTTTGACTGAAAGAGATCAGCCCATATCTATACCCTTCAGAAGATGGCAGTTACATGAGTACCCATCATTACCGATTACAAAGTTTCTAACTTGGACAGTCAAAACATCATCCATGATGGAGAAGCCAAGATATGTAATAATTGGTTTTCAAACTGATCGTAAAGACAAAGCAAATAAGAATGCTTCGCATTTTGATTTTTGTAATTTGGATAATATAAAACTGTACTTGAACAGCAAGTACTATCCATATGATAATTTAAATGGAAATAAATCAGTTTTATATGATATGTATTCAATCATCATATTACATAGGTGGTGATGATCAACCTTGTTTGGATAAAATGACTTTTCTAGAGAAGACACCTTTAATAGTAATTGATTGTTCAAAACAAGTTGAGACTTTAAAGACTGGATCATTGGATGTTCGCATCGAGATTCAAACAACTGACGATATACCAAAGGATACAACGGCATATTGTCTGATCATTCATGATGCATTAATCCAATATACACCATTGTCTGGCACTGTAAAAAGATCATTTAAAATCAATAAATATATTTTTATAAAATAAATCTTAATTTATTTATTTAGGGTAGTATCAATCAAGAACACAAAATGAGTAAATAACACATTTATTATAAAATGCATAGAATACTATAATACAATTTATTTACAAACAAGTATGTACAATGTAAGTATACTCAACAAAGTATCAATCAAGAACACAAAATGAGTAAATGTTATAAAATGCATAGAAGTACTATAATACAATTTTTTTACAAACAAGTATGTACAATGTAAGTATACTAAAAAATTTTAGAAAATCATACGATTATAATCAGTTATAATTTTTGAAACATTAAAAATGTATGGATACAATACAAGTATACTCTTTCATTTAACAAGCAATAAGTCGATACAATAACATATTTTACAACAAACAATTTCAATAATTTAAAATAATACAAAAGCTTGTGTAACTTAACTAATCAGTACTCTCATCATCATCATCATATTTACTATTTAATGACCTAAGGCTAATGTGTCTATGCCATTTTCACAGATAAATCTCTTATCATCTTTACCACTTAGAGCAATTTTATTACACGTTATCGTTTCAATGACGTGTTTCTTTGACCTAAACATTTTAATTTTCTTTCTGATTGTTAGATCGTTCAATAAACAGTTTTTATAGGCGTCAAACGAAATTTCTTCATGATAACTCCCTTTGTTATACCTTTTGCTTTCTTTTGAACTGTAGGTTCTTTAGTGTTTTCAAATGCCTTACTTACAGGTCGCATGGTTCTTAAACAATATAATTTAGGCCTTAGTCCAATAAATTCTAACAACATAATTCCATTACATTCGTCTTTGAATTTACCCAAAACCTTTTTATTTACAGAACTAAAACACATATGATCTATGGGATAATCAGACAAGTCGAAATAAGTACAGAAAGCTGTATCATTTTTTAAATCTTTGTAAAAATCATCTGTTTCTATTTGATAGAAAAAAGCATCTGAATCCATGTATAATACTTTTACATTAGAACCATATTTAGGTTTAATAATTTTATAATGAAAATCATACATTAACGTTTTACTAATTTCTAAAACAGAAAACCCAACGTAAATTGGTTTGTCAAAATATATACATTCTTCAGCGCTTTCAACAGCGCACAGAGATTCATCGTAAATAATTCTATCTACAAATGTTGGCTTATTAAGTAACATATCCATCGTTTTTGAGATGAAACTAACTGTAGATTTATTCTTTTCCTGATGTTCTCTATGGTTTTACCAAACATGCTATTATTGAGCAGTTTATAAAAATCTTTTCCAAAAACATTTTTAGCCTGTTGCCTTTTATCTGTATTAAGGTTAATGTAACTCTTTAACCAACAAGACTGGTTAAATTGTAATATTCTATGAATTTTTGTTAATACAAGACCATTTTCTATAGCCTGTTTTAGATAGACATAATGACAAATATATCTTTGTTTTGCTTCAAGAGTTGTTAAAAAGTTTTTTTAAATTTAGACTTAGGAGGACATTCAGATACCGGTAAAAATGGTAAATCATTATGTTCATCGTGCAATGACTCTGGGTAATCAACATCAACCTCTAAAAATATCCTACTTCAGAATCATCTCCGTGACATCAAAATCATTCAAGTTTCCAGTATACCATGAGAAGTTATTCAAGGGCATAGGCTGAGCCATAGCCCAGCCATACAAATTATTATAATCTACATACATTAGATAAGAATTACTAACATTAGGACTATAAGCGTTATCCATATAATGATTATTTTCGACTGCATGTCGTTTTACACAAGATGTGATCCCTCCTCTTATTCCACTTTCAATAAATATATACATATTATAATCATTTAAGAGCTCAAGTTCTACTTTCGTATACTTCAGCATAGCATCGAAAGTAAAACTTGGAAGTGTTAAATAGTGTGCGCAATCAAGCTGATAACTTTCTTAGCACAAATCTCTAAAAATTTCAAAGACGTCTGATAGCAACAACACGTCTAATTTTAGATATAAATCACTATATTCACCTAACGTTGAAGTAGAAAAATGATTCCAAACGTTAGTGGCATCAGCATAGTCTTTGTCAGATATGTCAAAGTTCAACAAAGAATTTCTAAAGCTCTCTTTAGGAGGGAGCCGTGTTTCATTCAATTTATCGCATGAAGATGTATACTCATAAGGGTACACACCTTTTCCAGTTACCAGAGGAAAATCTATTTCAGAAAAAACTTTTTGATATCAACAAATTTATCACGTGACAAGTTGTTTACAAGATTTGTTAGACTGGAATTCATAATTTTGTAAGTATCGACAAATCTAATGTTCATGCCACTTTTTGTTTGTTTGGAAAATGTGATATATTTTTCATTTGAAGTGGGAATAATGCTGATACGTCTTTGATCAAAACCTAATTGTTTAACTATAAAGTGAGAATCATAATTAGATGTACCATGAATGAAAATCGGTAAATTCCTTTGCTCTTGTCTTTTTAAATTACAATGCTTAAATAAAACTGATCTAAAACGACCTGTCAAGTGACAATGATCTCTATGAGGTCTAACAGTAGAAGTAAACGGTTTCTCACACATTTCACAATTTATAGCCGTTCTTACAAGAATCTGTTCTTCTAAGGTTAGTGGTAACATATCAATACTATGCATCCTAATACAATCACCAATTATGTTCTCTAAATTAACTAAGTAATTCATAAAGTTTTTAGCAGAATGTCGACCTCTATACAATTATGGACATTGAGGAAGCACATTTTTTACAAAGTCTGGTAAAGTATTGCTACACACAACATACACGCTAAAGATCATTGGCTCATGCACATTATCGACATGTGTATATTTTGTCACTTGTTCATTAACAGGCTTTAATATACACTCAAAATCTGCATAAATAGCAATTGGTAATCTAAACATATTTTGTGTATTGGTAAATTTTAATACTTTTGGATCTTCTTTATCTTCATTAGGCATCAAAGCTCTAACAGGTTTATTTAGACAACAAATTTTTTATGTTCCATTAGTTTACGGGTTTTAATCTCCCCCCAGAATCTTGAAAGACATCGTTTACACACTTAAACTTTATGACTATGCTTTGACATTTGGTAAGAAAATAATCTGCTGAAATTCGATATATAACAATAGTGACTGACACCTTGATTGTTTGTTATTAAAAGTAAATCAATATGGATAGACTTTTCATTGTCAGCGACTCTCAAGGGGTATATATTTAGTTTCATTTTGGCCATAAACATTAACACTTACATCACAATTATTTCATTCAAATTTTTTGATTTGTTTAGTTGGTGTAGGAAAGTCAATTTCATTGAAATTCAATCTGTTATATACAGCATGGTGACGATGGTCTATTCTTCCTCTGTTCTTTCCAGTAACAAAATGGCATGGTAAAGCCCATTTAAAACAGTAATTGTCATGACTAATAGGATTTATAATAGCTTTCTTATGTAAAATGTGAGGAGGTAATGGAATATAAGTACTTCCATCCAATGGCCTGTATCTATTAATTCTAATCATGATCCCATCGACACGTAATAAACTTCAACCACTACCCTGTCCTTCGTAAGTCGACTCTTCTTTACATATCTTCTCAAATAGAGAATGCAAGACACTATTTATACTGTTTTCAACAAACACAGAGATATTTTTAGTTTTAAACGCTCGATCTTGACGCTCGTTAGTATTAGGGTTCACATACGTGCACTCAACTAATAAATTGAATTTAACTGTTCCAAATAATTTAACTTGTTCATTAATAATCAACTCTATTTCATCTTTATGAAGGGAAAGTAACATACAAATATCCTTTACCGATCGATTAGTATTTTTTAAGTAAAATGTTTTTAAATTTCCCTTAAACGCACTTTCCAGTTCAACAAAATTATTAGCTTGAACTATTATATTCATTCTATCTTTCTTCCTTCTTACATCATTCGCCATATCGATATCATTTTCAAAATTAGTTTGATCCTCATCATCTTCATCAACCTCCATTTGTTCGGGTATTGTTAATTTTCTTTATTTGAAAGGTAAATGATAATACATCTGAAAAAAAAAAAATCTAAACAATGTATGAGACAAAATATTAAACCATTTAGTTTAATGATGGATGAGAGTACCTAATTGAACTATTCCTTCATCAATTAACAATTTACTACTAAACCTCTAACCCTTAGCTTAATACATGGTACATAAATATTATCTATCGAAAAAAATCTAACTCTCTTTCTAGCGTCTTTGTCTTCATCCTCCTCGAATTCAGTAAATTCTGATTCTTTAATTTGTAAAATTCGTTTACTTTCATTTGCCCAGACATTGTTCACTGCTGTATACGATTGATCTTTATCATTATTCACAAGAAACACCCCTTTCTTCCAAATCTTCGTCCAATATTGTTCAGGCTTAAACCCTTTTAGATCTTCGCAATCAGTAATTTCTATTTTTATTAAATATTTTCCAGTTTCGCCAGGTGTTACACACCTACAAGTGACAGTATTGTTTTTTACTAATACTTGATGACTGATTGTTTTAGATCTTTTCTTTGAATTACATTTTTTCCAAACAATTTAAATAGTTCATCGTCTTTATTAGAATCATCATCATCGTCATCGTCAGATAGAGACCTCATTTTAGACTTAACAGGTCTGTCTTCATCAGCATCACTGATCTCAATCAACGAAATTTTATTAATAGCTTCTAATACACACTCTTTAATATGTTTTACAATGTCAACTGAACATCTGTTTTTAGAATTAACTTGCAAAACTGGGTCTGCGTGTAACATAATTTCGTCATAGTCCCTATCAAGCTCGTTTATAATTTCAAATTTTTCTTCTGTAAGGTCACTTGTTTGAGCTATTCCTGTACAAATTGTATTTGAAACCATTTTTAGATGAAAATAGAGCACTGTTAAATCCTGGTTCATCATATCTGACACTTTTTTTCTTACGTCAAATATCACCTTTTCCCACATACTAACCGAAGTCATACCGATTAGAATTAATAGATTCACGACCCCTTTCAAGTCGTAACTTTCGGTCGGTGCTTTTCTATATGTGATTTTAGATCTGTTTGGTTGTTTAGTAGCGGGTCTCTGTATCTTTGGGGTTTGAGGTGGAGGCATACATTCCGATTTACTTGTACTAGGTCGATTAAGCTCTTCTAACTGCTTCTCGACAGATTCTGCAAACTGCTCTGTATTTTCCATGACTATAAAAAAGAAAAAATAATATTTAAATATGTAATGATATGAATGACCATATTATCTAAATTAATATCCTGTTGAGCCAAACCCTCTTTTACCTCTTAAGGTAGTACAAGGTGGTTCATTAAGTTGAATTAAGTTAGGTTTTAGAATTTTTTCACAAATCAGTTGAGCAACCCTATCACCTCACTTTACACTAAACACATTTTCTGAGTGGTTAAACAAAAATATTCCTACATTGCCCGTGTAATCGCGGTCTATCAACCCAGCTTCTACGTCGATGAAATGATTTAAAGCCAATCCTGAACGGGGTGCAATTCTGCTATACGTTCCTTCAGGCAATACTATGCTGAGATCAGTTTTATCAACTGCTTACCATGAGGTGGTATAACACAGTCATATGCGCTTTTTAAATCAAATCCTGCCGAATGTAAGGGAACCTTTAATCTGTTCATAAGCAAATGGAGATAATTTATAGTAACCTAAAGTGTAATCCTTATTATTAGACATACTTCTGAGAGAGATGATTAGCAGTTGATGTAATAGAGGAGATCTGCTGACGATGAAGAGTTGGATGCAAGAGGAGATCTGTAATATCATACATATTTTACATTAAGAGTTAAGTGTATCTTTTTAAAGAACCTGTGGAAAAAACATTGAAATCATCACCAAGAAAATTAGTTCAAAACCCATTTAGGTTTTACATAAGTTTATTATAGAAATTAAACTTACTTTTAAAATAAGCGAGTGTCTACAACACGCCAAATTCGATGAAAGATGATGGAATAACCAGTAAAAACATAACAATTAAATTAGTTATGTGAGAAAAGCATTTATTTGAATTGGAAGACCTGCGAGAATAAAAACAAAACATTGAAAATATTAACAAGAAATGTATTAGTATATCATATGAATGAAACTCACTTTTATAAATTAGTAGTTGTTTCTTGAAGACAGGAATGAAGTGGATAGTTGAGTAATAGAATCTGAAGACAGGAATGAAGTGGATAGTTGAATAATAGAATCTGTAAAAAACAAATATATCTCTATATATTTTGTTTAGTTAAAGAAAACCATTTATTTCAAACGTAAGAGATGAGTAAAAAAAAAAAAAGATTCTCAAGTTGGTTATAAATTCAAATAATTTAAAATTATATTATTATTTTCCAGAAATTAATAAAACTTAATAAGATTTGTTATTAGATATTTTAATTAAAATATAAAAAATAAAATGTAGTAGTTAAAATTATACGTATTTTATTCGAAATGTTTTTATTTAAATTTTACCTAAAAGTGTAATATGATTGATGAAGTAAGAAATAATTTTCATAAATAAATCATATCATAAAATTATTTTAAGATTATAAACTTGTAAAAAAAATCAATGAGAATAAACATTTATTAAAAACCTAATTGAATAATTTATTTTATCATAACATTTATATAAAACTAACAACTTTAATCATTTACTAGAACGAAGTAATTTAGTTAAATTAGTTGTATGGTTGAAAAATAAAAATAAATAAAACACAACTGTAATTAGGTTTAAAAAATAATGTCATGCAATTAATGTTAAAATATTGTTTAAAATTAGAAATATAATTTTTACATAAATGAACTAATTTGTATTTTCCAAACATTTTATAAAACTAACACATTATTGGTATTATTAAAATGTGTTGTTAAATAAATGAACTAATTTGTATTCTCCAAACATTTTATAAAACTAACACATTATTGGTATCATTAAAATGTGTTGTTAAATAATTTAGTTAAAGAAATATCTGTAAATAAATTCTAAAATATTAGTTCTCATAATGAGGATAATAATTATTTTGCTAAAATATTAATTGAAAATGATGTTAAAGAATGTATAAAATAGTTACTGTTCATAACTAATAATGCTAATAAATTGGGAAATCTACTCACCAGATTCAATATCTGTTATAGCCAAGGATCAACTTGTTCAAGTCTAGAGGTTCCGGAAAGACGTTGGGGCCGTTGGTCTCTAGAGCTTGAAACAACTGCAGATATTGCGTGCTTGAAATCTTGATGTATATATACTCAGTAAATGACGTCAATTGAACATGTGTCCATCCGCATGCACACGTGTTAGGCTGCGTGGTGGTCAAGATCCAAACTCAAAGTACAGATGATGAAATATTGCATCAGCAAAATTAGACTTAGAATATTTTCTCATATACAAAGAGTTCTCTGGTAGCAGAAGACACATCAGCTGTTGTAAACAAAAATGAAAAACTATACAACAACAAGAAAAAACCCTCTGGTTCATTTGTTAAACGGTCAGAACAAATTAATACTATATAAAATACAAAATATTACTATTATTATTCAAATTAATATTGTATTCTGTGTAACAAGAAAAAATACACTTTAATTAAAGCACTTCCTTTTTCATAGAGTTTTCGAAACTATAAATATTAATTATTATATGAATATAATCTACTATATGTAGGTACTATAATGTAAATACTCTTTATAGGATTAAATAAGGGAAAAAAGACGTTGACTGGTTAAGAACAATCCTTCAATTAGTTTTATTTAAACATATGATACCTTTTTTAGCTCAGGTGAGTGATTTTAGAGGTTTTAAAATAAATAGAGTATTAGGTTAGCAGAAGTGAAGAGGAACCGTAATTGTTGCCAAGAAAAGCGTGCACCAGCGGGCTGGTAAAGTGCGCGCCGCCTGACACTAGGGTCAAGCGATATGATAGCGCGCCAACGCTCGAGAGATCTTACCAAGTTCTGTTCTCCTAATACTTAACCACCATTTTAACATATTTGAAAAGGATATAAAAGGATAACGAATTACTGTAACACCGAAAAACGCGTTTGTATTTAATATAGTATAACTAAAAGAGAGAAAACAAAAATCATATATGTATTTATAATGGTATAATGTAATAAATCGTGTGAGTTGGCAGCACTGAGATATATTTTTGCTGTGTGTTGGTAACACTGTGAAAAAACAGTTTGTACATTTTATATAGTACACAATTTAATAATCGTATATGTATTTTACATAGTATAATGCAATTGAGTTGGTAACACTGCGAAAAAACAGTTGGTACATTTTATATAGTATAAAGAAAGGCTGATTTTTTTACGCATCTGAACAAATTAATACTATATTAAATACGAATTAAAAATACAATTTATATAGTATATCGTGTCTCGAGCGAAGCGAGCTACACGTTCTTCTGCCGCCACTTACGTTACCCTCTCGGGTGTGTCACTGTGCCACGGTGGTATCGTCTCCGTCTCACAAACTGAAGGTTCTCGAATTGATCCCCGCACTGGCCATCGACACTTTTTGCCCACACAATAAATACAATTAATTTAATAAATACGGCATGATGTCACACCAAAACAGCACTGACCTAGGACAACGTCACGGGGGGTCCACGTGCTTGTCGTCCACGTGTCATAGTAAACTTTACCTTCGAGGTTAACACGTGGTGATTATCAATGAAAGGCCAACGAACTCAGTAGTAAACAATAGTAAACTTGACCTCTGGGGTCGACCTTTGCTGATAAGGTCGACAACCTTGCTGATAGGGTAGGGTACAAAGTCCAAGGTTGTGCCAGAAACGGCATACTTCACTACTTTAGTTCCATTACTTATTACAGTGTCGTTCTGATTAATACGTTAACTATGTAAACTTAAAAAAATTAAATAAATTGTTTGGTTCCATTACATTATATAGTAACATCTTAGTAACTATTATTGTAGACATGTATGTTAACTATATTTAGTTCCATTACTTACTACAGTTCCGTTCTAATTAATACTTTAACTATGTTAATTTAGATAAAAAAATAAATGTTTAGTTCCATTATATTTTACAGTGACATTCTGATTAATTGTTATTGGTGACATATACTTTAACTATGTTTAGTTCAATTACATATTACAGTGACACTCTGATTAATTGTTATTGGAGACATATACGTTAACTATGTTTAGTTATATTAAATATTACAGTGACACTCTGATTAATTGTTATTGGAGACATATACGTTAACTATGTTTATTTCTATTACATATTACAAGTGACATTCTGATTAATTGTTATTGGAGACATATACGTTAACTAAGTTTAGTTCCATTACATATTACAAGTGACCTTCTGATTAATTGATATTGGAGACATATACGTTAACTATGTTTAGTTATATTAAATATTACAGTGACATTCTGATTAATTGTTACTATAGACATATACGTTAACTATGTTTAGTTCTATTACATATTACAAGTGACATTCTGATTAATTGTTATTGGAGACATATACATTAACTATGTTTAGTTCCATTACATATTACAAGTGACATTCTGATCAATTGTTATTGGAGACATATACGTTAACTATGTTTAGTTATATTACATATTACAGTGACATTCTGATTAATTGTTATTGGAGACATATACGTTAACTATGTTTAGTTCCATTACATATTACAATGACATTCTGATTAATTGTTATTGCAGACATATACGTTAACTATGTTTAGTTCTATTACATATTACAGTGAAATTCTGATTAATTGTTATTGCAGACATATACGTTAACTATGTTTAGTTATATTAAATATTACAGTGACATTCTGATTAATTGTTGTTGCAGACATATACATTAACTATGTTTAGTTCTTTTATATATTAAAGTGTCATTCTGATTAATACGTTAACTATATTTAGTTCTATTACTTGTGTCTTCTATTACTATTACTTTTATTACAGTGTCATTCTGATTAATACCTTGAATATGTTTAGTTCCATTACACATTAAAGTGACATCCTGAATTACTGTTGTTGCAGACATACTGTATACGTTAACTATTTGTATGCTGTGAAATTAATCTCACATTAATGATTGTAAAGTTATTACAATATTTTAAGTTTACTGATTAGAATTCCGACAAAGCTTAAAGTTATTAAACACCATTTATCTCAATATAAGATCTATTTTACGTCAAGTGACTATGTCACGGTAACAATATTTTTTTTTAAAGAAACTTTCAATATGTTATAAAATGTATATAGTTTTTGTAGATATCATTTTATTGAACTTTTAGTCTCTACCAGTCATTTCTCTTCATCACTTCATTTTGTATTAAGTGAAATACAAATAAGCATTTAAACCTATTTAGGTATTAAGATATTTCGTAATTTTGGTTAAAACAATTATAAAGTAAATGCTTTACTTACGAGCAAGAACTATTTTATACCCACAACAAACAACTGATGAACACTTTAATGTATGTATTAGACCTCAAAAACCAATGAATTATATACACTTCGTTTTTTTACAAATGTATTGTATCCTTATATTTTAGATTATCATCAACAAATTCCCCCACTCACCATCCAAATATTCTAAAAAACTTTAGAACAATAATATAATAAACTCTAAATAAAATAAATTAACACAATACAATACAAATAGAATGAACACTTTTAAATGTTTATTTTTGTTATAACCTACAACTATCAACAAAAAAATATATCCAAACACATTCTTTTAGTATTGAGTAAATTGAACAACTTCTTCTATATGTATTGTATACCACAACAACAAACACAAACTGAATAATACCAACTTTATTAATATTGTAGTCAATTTTCCTTACTCCTTCACACATACAATAACAAACAATACTCCTTTCATGGAACACTCTCTTGTATAAATGCTATTATTATAACATACATACAAAAACCAAACTGGGGAGATGAAACTACTTTAAATGTATTGTTATCTTATTTTAGGTTTACCCCACAACCCAAACAACTGTATTGAACACTTTAATTGAATTGTCTTATCTACAACAAACCAATAATTCATGAATTTTTTGATTTGACAACACTTTAAATGTTATTGTAGACCCACAGATCAAACAACCTGATGAAACCACACACTCTGTCTTTAATTGTATTGCATGATACCACACTCATCTCAATCAAATATGGATTTGATGAACAAACTTTTTTAATGTATTGTAGTATACCACACAACAACTGTTTCAATGAACACTTTGATTAAATATAATGCATTGATCTATTTACCTCTATACAAACAACTGATGAACACTTTAAATGTATTGTATACCCACAACAAACAACAGATAAACGCTTTAAATGATTATTGTAGTATACCCACACACAAACAAAACAGGATAATCAACTTGTCAAATAATGTGATTTTTTTTTATTTCCCAGTAAATAACAACTAATGATCACTTTAAATGTACTTGGTTTACACCCAACAAACACAAATAACAATGCTATGATGAACTCTTTTTTTTTAAAATTGTATTGGTGATAATTACCCACAAAAACTCCAGAATAACCAATTTATACTGTAATAAAAATTTTTTTTTATCTAAATTAATCTATTTTAACAAACATGAAATTGAGAGAAACAACTTTAAATGTATGGTATTAAATAAAAAAGATATACTTATATCCCATATAAAAAATCAAATCTAGTTAAAACACATTTGTTTTATTTTTTTTTCTCTTTTTTTTAACTTTAAAATGTATTGTATACCCACTAAATCTAAACAATTCGGATAACACTTTCATTTCTTTAGATATGTATGGTATACTCAGAAATCAAAAAAACTGAATAAACACACTTTAAATGTATTGTATACCCACATCAAACAACTGATAAACACTTTAAATGTATTGTATACCCACAACAAACAACTGATAAACACTTTAAATGCATTGTGCTTCTCTGTCTTAGTATTACAGAGTAATACTTTAATAAGCAAATGGATTAAGAGTAATTTTTTTATACTTTCATTTTTGATATAATTCAATCATTCCATGCGCGTATATACTGATGAAATCTTTAATATAGTTTGCAGAAATACTTTCAAATATAAATAAGGAATAATTAAAAATTACCAATTTACCACGTTTCAATAAATCGATTATTATAAATTGGCTATTATTTCATTTAAATAATGCACAAAACTAATGAACAGCCGGTGAAAGTTATCAAATGTAGTCTTTATGACAAATAGTTCAACTATCATAATAAATAATAGTGAAGCAACAACATATCAAAAAGCCTTTTACAATAGGATAAACCATATATAGATTATTTATGGGTTTTGTATTTTATACAAGGTGATTGAGTTCAATTCTTACTAGACACTTCCAAAAAGAAAGGTTGGTAATCTTCCATAACTGTCCCGAACTCAATAATTTTGTAAATATGCGAAAGCATAAGAACTTAACGATTGAACTGTCTACTATTTATAATCTGGAAAGTACTTTCTACGTGAACATGAACATGCAGATATTGTTTTATATTTATAAGAATCATATACATTATTGGTAAATTTTCACTCATTTCATTCTCAATTGGGTCGATTAGCATTTAGTTCTTTCATGTTATTCTCTTAATTTAGTTTTGTATTAAAGATACAATTCACTGGTGTGATAACTTTTATACTACAAAACTAAACACCACTTCTTCTTACTTTTATTGCTTGTCTGTCTTTTTAGGAAAACAAAGTTTTATTTCCTCACTTACATAGATTTTTATATTTTTCATAGATCTTACATTGTTTACAGTTATTGATTCACTGAAGTATTACTAAAGTAGTCAAATATTTTGCCCTAGACCACAGAGTTGTGCGTTTTTGTAGTACTATCCTGCAACTATCAAGGCCAACGCTACACTCCGCTAACACTGCAGACCCTTAACTAACAGAACTCTACCACGTCCATCGCCTCACTCGAATCACTCGCCATACTAACTGAACATACTACGCCATGTCACTCACTATCCACTACGGCCATTTCTAACTGAACCTAATCAGAGTGCTCCATCGCCATAATAACGTTGTGTGATTAGTTTCATACTGACGTTTACATAAGACTATCTATTAATTTGATAACATTTACAGGACGTAAACGTATCGAGTAGAACTATTACTAAATAATCAACAATTCTCAAATATACTTTTAAGACCAACTTATCGACTTTGGACTATTGACATCTTTTTGTGTGTTGATTCTTTTACTGGTTTTTATCAGTTCAGTACCAGATATAAATAGATAACTGGAAAAGTTCTATCCAATAATATAATTAGTTTCATTAACCATGTTTATCGATTGTTATTTGTCATTCATTTTTAACTCTCTTGAATTTTTATGTAAGACTATTCCAACGCAATTTTGAAATGTAAATAATGATGTAAAAATATTGTGAACTAAAATAAAATTAATTTTGTCACTGAAAATGAATTGATAAAAGTTTCAATTATGAGTAAGATAAATTAAACCAATTATATTATACAATACTCCAAACAATATAATAAATTAACTTTTCGTTACATAAAATAATAACGATCGTTAAAAGTTAATAAACTATTCAAATTGTTATTAACTTAAATGTTAATAACGATTATTATTCCATTTATATGATTGTGTTTTTGAAGATTTGTATTATTTTGTCTATATATTCACTTGTTAGTTATTATTTTAAAGTTATTTTTTATGTTAATTCTTACAAACTATTTCAACTAATACTTACAACTGAAACCTTATAGTAAACACGTACTGTGGTACTGACCAATTCACCCACCCATACACGTACCGGACTATGTAAAAATTTTTTACATACAAGACTAAAAATTAATTTTCTTTTACAAAAAGTAAATGATTGACTAAAAGAAGCAGCATCAGGTAGTATTATTTAGTAAAGATATTAAAAACTAAGTAATTAAAAATACCTTGAGCATAAACTATCTCAAGATATTAATAATTATATTTTTTCTATTGTATGAAACATTTAAAATGTATTGCATTAGTCAGAGTTTGGCAGTAAACATTGACACATTCAAAAGTCACATTAGTTTGTACAATGTTATTTTATTCACTCCTTCCTCTCTATTTAAGATATTCCCATGTAGCATCATTTGGGATATTAAGTGCCTTTCGGGTCTGGGCATTTTTAATCGACCTGTACGTTTTTAACTAAATGAACAACTCACTTATTTAAGAGGTGGAGTTGGGACTAATAAGTCCACTCTCCCACTCAACATCATTGACGAATAGGCTGTGGATACAATCGTTCATGAAACGTCGTTCTTTATCTGATGGTTCGGTTGTTCTCCCTGCCTCTCATATCATAACAGTGTATATTACAGAATATTTACAATGTTTATACATATTTACAGTATATATAGTTAGCTGTCATTTACAAATTATCAATCAAACAAAACTGTAATTTATATAAATTTGCATCAAAATCCAAATGTCATATTCTATATTATTTGAAATAAAAATAACATACAACAATAAGTCACCAAAGTTACCAAAATAATGTTTCAAGTGATCTCCGGCCACAAAGCTAAATACAATCTATCGAGCCATTGAATAGCTATATGACTGATTCTATTTATGCCAGCTAATCCCTTCGTAAAAGAGTGCAGGGACAATCTGTAACTATGTGATCCATTATTTGGATAGACTCCAGGGGGTGAGAGGGTAATGTGGTTCACGTCCACAGTAAATCCTTAAGGCTGTACATAACCCCTGGGTAGTTCTAATCAAGCAACAAACCTTGAAGCTGGACTGTCATGAATCTGTGATCTCCCAACTACAAAAGTACCGTACAGTTTCTCCCATAGGTAGCTTTAATTCGTTTTGAAATGGAGATATATTTACACAAATATAAACCATAGGATGTAGTGTCTAGCCTATTTCAATTTTTACAAATGATGGTTATTACGTCAGAATCGAATAATATTAGAGTGAAAGGAATTGAATTCTGTTACAACCTTAGATACTAACGCAATACACACACAGTATGTCACCCATTTATCAATTTCTACTTCACTACCCTTACACTCACCCAAGAATACCAAAGAGATTTGCAGAATGGTGGCGCAGGTGTCCCATTCACGTCGCCGGCAGAGTGAACCCAAATGGCCTCCTTTGAATGGAAAAACGGATGCTATAACACCAATATTGTTGGGTTATAGGGTTACTTTAAAATGAATTTAAACTTCTTTGCCGTTGTGGAGTTCTTTATAATTTACTAGTAAACGTGCATTCCTTCTAAGATGCCACATCGTAAATAATTATTAATTTAATTTTTTTATCAGTAATCGTACTAATATTAATATGTCAAATACACCAAAATATTGATAGAATTCTCAATTAGGAGACATTTTTTATTTCATTTTTCTGGTGCTATGATATTTTTAATTTACTAATTCTAAACCCACCAACAACTGGAATCTGAGCCTGTAAGTCCTATTAACACACTAAATTCACCAATAGCAATGGGTTTTGTTGAGTGTAAGAATACTAACATACATGTAGTGAACAAATTATATTTATATAACAATGAATTGAATTGAGCCTGTTATGACAAATACACTAAAGTATGCAAGTAAATGACTAACTGAGAAAAACTCGTATTCATCATGGACTTATAGTAAATATTTATGTGGCCAGCTAAACTGTCACATCTTTAATTAGCTGTACAAACAATACAAGTTTTACAAATGACCTGAATATCTTTAAATAACTGTCCCAAGTAAATAACATTGCAGCCCATCTGTAGGTCAGTGAACTATCACAACATACTATACTAAGTAATTTACTACTCTACTAGGCTGACATAGGTTTAATTAGTTTTATAAGCAGTACGTAGTGAAATTTAAGGGTGATAGCAATTTTGATGTTTGCCCACTGTCAGTAGCGAATCCCCTTTATTAATGCATGTCGTCTGTCACCATTTTTCGTTCGGGTGCTAGTGGGAAGTCGGAATGTAAGTAGCTGAAATGGTCTGGGTAGTGTAAGTCAAAAAACCCCCCCCCTAACTCTAAATGTAACCGGTTTATTGTCGGAGTGATCCGCGGTACTTTTGTTAATTAATGACTAAATGTCCTGTGGGTCGATCCATTTGAAATCTGACTCTGAAGTCTTTTGGATAAACTAGGTTTCTCCGTAAAGGTTGTTACAATAAGATAAAGGAGGTAGTGTGGGTTACATTTGAGTCAAAGTTTGGCGGATAAGTAAGGTGTTGTTGGCATGAGGCGTACGGTGGGGTATATGGAGACACCGCCCCGGATCCCGACTCTTCAAAGTGGTGTGGTCAATGTCAGTGAGCTAGTTCGAGTTTTACGTCTGTCATTTTCAGCATGGAATTCCATGCTCAGTCCGGGGCAGGAGTAGTAGTTACAAGGGTCAATCCGTAGTAAGTCATTTACTCGGTCGTCCTCAATTTTACACAAATACCGTCGGACATAGTAAGTAGTACGTCTGTGAGTATGTATAGATCGTGGTATTGTTCTATAGGTGGTATACCAAGGTTGACCAAACAGTCTGTGCGTGTTTGTTAGTTCGTCGTCTGCAATATGTGTTTTGGTTAAGGTCGTTGTAGAATGTCTACTTGGGAGACTTGTTCAAGTATCGTTAAATTTTTGATTCGTCTTATGTCATTAAGCTGTTAGGGAAAAAGTCTCTTTTCGTAAGTATGTAAGTCTTCGTCGTTTCAGTTTCATTACATGCACATAAAATTTTGAATTTGATGCTGTCGTCGTCAGAAACTAAGTTGGACAGAGTGTGTCCAAAAGAAGCGTTATAGGAATCGGCAGCGAGTCCAAAAATCGTCAATGACACAAGGTTGATGAAATGTACCGTTCGTAGTAGTAGCGGGATACATCCGGTCAGTTTTTCTTTTTTGAATTTACTCTTCAAACCCTGATCAAGTGTTGGCAGTCATACACCTATGTGGTTAAGAAAATCAGACGGATATGATTGGGAAACTTTATAGATATTTTGATTTACATTGACAATTGTGGGCGCGGTCCAAGAACTGACCCCGATAGGTGATTATTGGTGGACAACTTTGTTCCGTGTAAAGGTTTTTAGACAAAGGGACAGAGTGGTAGCATTTTGGAAAATAATTTTGTCGTGAGGAGAATATTGATAGAATATTCTTTGTTTATAATTGGTAAGAGCTCCTTAGTTCTACTCAATCAAACACACAATTTAGAAAAGTATCTACAACGTCGGGGCCGCTATAGACATTAGGAGTTGTTTTATGGTTTGCCTTTACTGTCGCATTCGATTAGTACAAAAGCCATGAGGGGACAGTTGTGGGCAGTGTTGGTGGTGTGTGAAGTAGTAGGGTCATTGCAGTGCTGTAGGGAGTAGGTACAAACAAAAAAAGACTTCTCAAAATCGACAATAAATAGTGAGGGGACTTTCATGATGTGTTAAGAGTGTAAAATTTTACAATGACATGTTTTTTCGTCATTTAGTAAGGGAAGTGTTGGTCTTTTTTGTGCACCGTGTGGTCGACCACCAAAGAGTTAAGTTGGTTAGTAAGTAAGTCAATTTTAGTAACGAAATCTGAAGTAGGCATATAGACACAGTTAGTACATAGCTAGGTGGGGCTTAGTTCAAGATGAGCTAAAGTCGCGGAATGTGATAGTGATCAGACAAGTAGTGAGTAGATGGTGTCCAGTAGTCGTACGTAAACAAAGTTTACATGAGTGAGCTTCAAAATTTTTCTTTGGTTATTTAATTTAGGGGGGTAAATTATTCGTCAATTTCTCAATACCAATATAATTTACAGACGATAGCCGGGTTAATTTTCAACTATTTGTTAACGTCGGTAAGTTTGACTGGATATGCTTAATCCCCGACATGTTTAATGTAGATTCACGTTTTTTGTAGTAGCTCTTATTGCTATGTCTTCTAGAGGGAACAATGGGCATGTCAGAGGTATTACGGGAAACCATTTTATTGTCGCTAATTTTTTATCTATTACACAATTCCCTTTAGAAGGGTGATGAAATTTTTTTCGGGGTGGGTTTGAACGAAGGATGGCGTACAAAGGTCTGAAACTTAACAATAAACAGATTGTGTCCGCTAATAAACATTTTCTTACTTACCCACCATACATTGACTATACCCACTTAGCAACTTTCTAAAAACTTTTGTCTGTAGTACTTCAGAGTATTCTGTTACATCTGAGAGAATCGGTGCTGAATGGTACACAAACGGACTGAGTTTTGCGTGGATAGAAGGGAGTTGTGGTAGATTTCTTCGTTGTTAACATCAAATATTGTGAATTTAATTTGGCAGCGAGCTGTACACATTGTACTCCCTCGAGCCTGTTTTAGGTGTTTATTTATTTCGACCCTTCGATTTTAATTTTTAGATAGTATGTACGTTAAGAGAGATCAGGGTCTCGGATAGTTGTCAAATTGCGGGAAATTGGTGAACTAGTGTTATCATTAGCATGGCAAAGGATTCCATCTTTGGTATTAAATTTAACTTTAAATTAAAGTAAACTAAGGGACAAATTCAAAATACCGTACAGGTAACGGTGTCAAAAGAAATTACAAGGATTACGTGAGTAGGAGCAAAAGTGGGAATAAGTTTATCAGTACGAGTACATGAAAAGAGTGTGATAAACAACGCTTTATTAATACAGGGTTCAAGGTACCCAAATGTTTATCATTTTGTTATTAATATCTAATTTGAAAATTCCAACCTAAACAAACTCAGAACAAATAATAAAAGTATAATAACAATAATTACAATAACATACATATTTTTTAAAGCTGAAGTTTATGGCCTATTTAAAAAAGTTTTGCATAGCCGTACATTTTTAATAAATAATCCTTTTGAAGTGCAGTTTGTGGCATTCTTCTCTTCTAACAATATTAATCCGTCTTCAGACTTTTGAATAACCCTGTATATTCAATTTACATAACATTTAGGATGCACGTTAAAGACGATAGTTTGAACACAATGAAGTTTAGACAGTGTTTATCCTAACGAGAGAGTAACCTAAAACCCTCACTTATCTCTAGTTAGCTGTGAATGTATTTGGTACTGACTACAGAATTAAAGGATTTACAATTAATTAGAAGAGTTATAATTATTAAAGTGACACAACTTTAATATGAATTAATTTTAAAGTTCATAAATTATAATTATAAATTCAAGAAACATTTAATATTTATTTGACGTAACAGGTTCTTTTAGCTTTCTTTACTTATATTTATATATTATTTTTCTTGTTCAGTTTTAATATAAATTATTTTCTCTATCCTGTACCATTTTGGTAAGTTTCAAATTTAAATTACAATACAGGCTCATGTCTAAATTTTGTTAAATTAATATGTTTATCTAAATTATCTTTGGATATTTGATCAAATTGAGAAACTAATTAAAATGGGATATCAACTATCAGCAATAGATGGACTTTCCACACAAATTTCACCGCAATTTAATAAAACAAGGTTTACTTTCTTCATTACTGAGATAAGTTTCAATAAGCCAAATGTTATTTTATGAATGAAAAATGGAGGCATTAAAGTACTTTTATATTTACATTTAGGTGAATATATTAAGGAAATCTTTTTCAAATTATTGGTCAGCTAGACCTTTTTAGTTTAGTTTATCCATGGATTATCTAAAAGTTTTAACCATAATTTACTCACATAATTGTTACTTTTAAACCTTCAATTTAGTTAAGCATTAAGATCTTTTATTATGCAAACTGATAGTTAAACAATATATATGTTCTAGGAGAGAATGGTGACATTTTAATATAGAATCCAGGAATTATTATAGCTCGCGTTATATTTTCTGTTAGAAGCCCGAATAATTGAAAGATACTTTAGGTCATTGGTCCAGGATAAGTCTTAAAGACGTTTCTTCAGTACTTAATTAAAATGCGTAAAGAAATTCTTTAATTTTGTTAAACCCATTAACGATAAAATTATTAAACCGTTAAAGATTTTACTAGTTTTAGGTAATTTTATCATTAAAAGTAAAAATAATAATTTATTCCTAAAAAAATATAACGATTACAAGAAAAATAGTATGAATTTAGGGGATAAAAATAACCACTGATTGAAGCTACGGAGGCCAGTGAAAAAAATGTTAAACATAACAGGACTAAATACTAAAAAATTAATAAAAAATAGAGATAAAAGACATTCAAAATAGTGCCATAATTTGTCTGTTAAATATTCTTATAAGGCCAAACTGAGAAAAAAAACCAAAAGCGTCAAGCCTACAGTACGAAAAGTCTCTTAAATGATTGGTCATAAAATAAGCCATCACTCCTTGCTTTACGGTTATTATTATAACCATTTCTATTATTATTACTGCTATACATCGAGTATGCTATATTTTGAGGTTAAGTGTAAGAGAGGACCTAATGGTCCTAACTTTGCCTGGATAAATACAACTTTTTTCATTTCATATAATAACATATATTTAATTTATTATACAACAAATTAAATATAATGGTATACATTGTTCTAATAGTATATTTCTCTGTGAGGAGAAATTTTGATATTCTCTTCATGTAGCTATAAAACCTCCAACGTTTTCATTTTCAAAGCCATTTATGTCATAAGGTTATGGGCGAATTATCATACAGACAGGTTTCAAACCCCCTGGACTCGACAGATCCTAACTGTGAATCTTACCTTATAACCTTTATGTAAATACACTGTTTTATTCCTTTTATTACTTTTAAATATAGTAATGGTATAAAAAATGTTTTGCAGTTTTAGCTTACTATATTTTATTATTTAAACATTTATTACTAACTGTTAGTGATACATACGTACTAGTTTAAATATTAAGTGTTTATTCATCAAAATGTCATCTAGGTAAAAAACCAAATTAAAACAATATTCATAAGTTTAGTTTGTTGCAAATTATGATTATATCCAACTTAAATCTCTAAAAACACGGTATAAAAATAAAATAAATAATACTGGTTTAGTTTACCTTTTTCTGTCGTAATAGTTCTTCAATTACATTATTGCTATGTCCATTTCAAAGCTTCATTCAAAATTAAAATACAAGTCTAACGTACTGTTCAACCGAATAAACAACATACAGTCACAAGGAATAAAATTAATATAGTTAAAGTCCAAGGTCAACAAGTGGGAGTAGGGTAACATGTTTGAGTTCGTTTCTTGCTCATTAGTCATCAGTTGGTGTCTATCGCCGGCCGCAAAATGTGCTGTAGTCATGTTTTAATATATTTAAATGTTTTATCATTTTAGTGTTTTAATGTTTTAAACAGTGACGTTTTTGGAAGCCTGATGATGAAGCTTTAATGCTTTGAAATGTACATAGCAGTAATGTAATTGAAGAACTGTTACGACAGAAAAAGGTAAACTAAACCAGTATTATTTCTATAATATAACAGTTCTGGAGGCTAATAAAACAAAAATGAACAAAATAAAAGGTTTGTTTTTTAGTATTCCTGTGAATTGCAACATATTTTTATATAGCTACACTGTTAGTCCAAAATATATGTTAACCAGGTCGATATTTTTATTGCTCTAATACATAGTTTTGAACGAACCGCCATGCAAATGGTGCACGGTATATCCTCCTAACATCAAAAGGAGTGAAAACGGCTCAGCTGAATCGCCATCTGTCAAATTCAGCATTTCGATGTCTGTCTCTCGTCAGTTGGTCAAAGAAGCTCAAGACGCTATTGATCTGACCGAGTCCCCAGATATGATCATTGATAAATGACATGTTGTATGTCATACCGACCTAGTTAGCAGACCTTCTGGTCTCACAGTGTAGCACTGCTACCTGGGAGGGGCGAACCCTCAAGTCTATAGATCACCCACTGACAATTTAGAAGTAACACTGAAAATTCAGTTCTGTAACGTTACCCAGGTATCCATATCAAAATTATAACCTATACTCCAACCAAAAACTAAGGGCACAAACGTATATATATATATTATTATATATATATTATTAATATATATATATATTTTTTTTTTTTTAAGATGGGAAAATGAATTGTTCATCGTCAGGGCCCTTTTTCCAGGCACCTGATGTGTGGGACTCGCACCCACAAAAAACCTATCGGTCTAGGCAGCATTTTCTCTCTCAGTACCACTTGCCACACTACTTCAAGAGGGTGCCTACGTGAACCCTCACTGGGTTACTTCTACGGGTTTTACACCCTGACTAGTAATGCCGGTGCCACATTAAGTTGCTTCATTCTTCTTTTGCTTCAGTACCCTATCTACGTAAGCTGGTACACTGTTCCAGACCGCTCGGCTGAGAAAAATTTGTCGAACAATAGTGTCCAGTGAGAGAGGGATGACGACTGCTTCCAGCTCTCTTCTTTCTGCCTCCCACCTCCTGCACTGAAAAAAAGTGTGTATGGCGTCGTCAGAGACTCCGTAATGACACTACGAGCACTCGACCTTTCCCATCTTCTCCAGATACTCCTGGAAGAAACCGTGGCATTTCTCCTGATGATGAAAGATGTCAAAGTGTGTTCGCCGAACCTGGAGACGTTCCACCCTCTAACAAAGGAAGTTGAGCCGTAGAACGCCTTCGAGGTCTAGACTATAAAAGATGTATGGGTGATCAAAACCATTATAATCCTCGATTACCATCCAGTAAACAATCATTCCTACGAGGTTGCCCATAGCAAAGGTGACGTCTGGAATGGTTTGTCGGTAGCCAGGCTGTCTGAATATGGGAGTGTTCGTAATATTCTCAACGGTCACACCGAGCCTTGCTGCCATTTCCAGAATGCGGCGTCCCCTTTCTTCCGTCGACTCCAACTCCCACTCGATTGCACCCACGTTGAAGTCAGCAGCAACGATAAGGTCTTCACCGAGAGAGCGAATAGCATCCGCCATAACCTCCAGCTTGTTCTGAAAGTCTTGTCTGTTTTCGTTTGGAGTGAGATAAACGCTTACGAAGGTGGCTTCATTGGAACTCATCCAAACAAAGGCTCGCCAGCACCATGACGTTTTATGAACACCCTTATGTTCGGCACCCAGATGGCCGCGGTGTCTAGAGTTTCATGGAACCAGTTTGGTTCGTCTCGGTCACGATACTGTTCACTAATTAAAAGCAGGTAAATTTTTTCTTTCAAGAACAGTCGACAATAGGAGATCATTCGTAACTTTACTCTGACGGAGGTTTCCTTGAAGGACTTTCATTAATATTTTATGCTTTTACTTTCTGCGAGGCGTTCTATCTATGGCCTGGTGGAAGACAGACAGCTTCTTTTACTTGGGAGGTATTCGAATGTGCCTGGGAAGAACGCATTTGCGTCGCTCTTGCAAGTTTCACACTTATGACCAGCTTAAGTACCACGGAGACAAATGCCCTGAGATCTACGATCTTGCTTAAGGGGTAGACACCTTTGCTTTTGTGTTACTGCTGTTTTGACGTTGTTTTGATAGGTATTGATAAACAGAAGTTTTTTAAACTGAAACTGTTCTACAGGGAACTTAGTTTACTCTGTTGTAATGATCTTAATTTTCAAATTCAATTACCCAGGGTCCAGTTCCATTAGAAATTGTTGACGGAAAATAAACTCAAAGAAAAACTGTTCAATAACGTAATGTCTATATTTTTATGGTTTATAGCTTTATCTTTACTGCCTCTGTCAACTGTTTATGTTGTAGCCTAAACTAGGGCAACTCCTAGTTTACCTTATTGGATGTTCAGTCAATGTAATCACAATGAAGAGAAGAGAAGTGTGTGGGTAGACTACGATGACACGCCGAGAGATGAAAATACTTAGTCTATAATGACTATACGAAGTTCCCATTTAATTTTACGACCAAGAAAATGAACATGCCTTGAGCAAATTCTGTGTTTCTTAAGATAAGACACGAGCGTTTGTTTTAGCTAAAACTGAATATGCATGCACACATTTTGGTATTTTATATAGCAATGTACTGCACATCATGTAAACTGTTTAAAAACAAAATCGGTTAAGTTTACTTAATTGTAAGATATTGTTTGAGGTTAAATATAGTCATTCAACCACTTATTTGTTATTTTAAATACTTATAAATAGCTGCCGAAACATTCCTCACTGCAGTTTTAAATGTTTAAATATTATTATTCATTTCTAAATCGCCAATAGTAGAGATATGAGCGAATATGAAGAATGAATGAGTGTAATGAATGTAGATTAATGAGTATAGTCATTTTTACTATTTGAGTTCGACCTACCTCAGAAAGGACTATTTATTATTTAATAGCCCAAAAGTCAGGGCAAATAAAATATTTAGGTGGATATAACACTGTGTACTCATTAAAATAGAATACCAAGTGTTAAAAAAATTACGGACCGGTTAAATATTAAAAAAAAAAAAAAAAATGAAGATAGAGCTAGAAAAATTTGTATCAAGTTACTGGACATAAAAACCTATTTTAACTCTTGCTTTGTGACTAATATGATTTTTTCTGCATGTTATTCGAATGGCTGAAAATTGCACTTTGAGGGCTTGCTAACCTTAAGGGTAA
This sequence comes from Stictocephala bisonia, assembly GCA_035578905.1. Taxonomy (NCBI): domain Eukaryota; kingdom Metazoa; phylum Arthropoda; class Insecta; order Hemiptera; family Membracidae; genus Stictocephala; species Stictocephala bisonia. The sequence continues at coordinate 60,730 of JAQJVL010000959.1, read as the reverse complement.
AAATACAGAAAGGTAGAGAACTTATTAAACAACTCCAACTAAGGGACAGTTTTTTTAAACCCCAATAATTAAAGTTTTTCAAAAAATTAAGGAAGATTTTCCCTTTTATTATTAAAGGGCTTCACTTTAATTATAAAAAGGATTTTCCCAAGGCCCATCAAAAATCAAAAATTTAAAGTTTCATTGTCTCCCTAAATCACTCTTTTAAAAACATTTTACCTTTACAAGAAAACCAACTTTAATTTTTTTTCCCAGGAAATAAAAAAAGGTATCTGAAAGGGAAATTTTTGGAAATTTAAAAACTCCTTCTTTCATAAAAACATGATTTTTGGTTTTTTTTAACTCCCAACCTATCTGCATCTAGTATTTCCAAAAAACTCTTATCAGTTCTTAACAATGCCAACTGACCGTTCCCCCACTGCTCCACCAGTGGTGTGGGGAAAGATAAGAAACCAGTGCAGAGAACTTTGTCTGACCCATCCGGCGGCTTATCGAGTGAACTGATGGCAGCTATTCAGTCTGCGATTAACAATGCCCTGTGTTCTGAGGTTTTGCTCACTAAGCTAGCTGATAAGATCTCGCGGACTGTCAATGACAACTTGACCTCTGCGCTCCAAGCTGCTAACAGCCGTATTGACCAGCTCACGGAGGAGGTAACGTCGCTGCGAGACCAACTGCAGCGACAGGAGTTGCGGCATGATGACCTGGCCCAGTATCAACGACGTAACAACCTCCGAGTCTTCGGTGTTCCGGAGACTTCGGGAGAAGATACTGATGGTTTGTTGCTGAGGCATATTCAAGGATCAGCTCGGCGTTGATGTTGGGTTAAAAGACATCGACAGGTCACATCGAGTTGGACGACTCCAGAGGTCGGCGCCTGGCATAGAGATGAGACCACGACACATCTTGGTGAAATTTGTGAGCTACAGACAACGGCGGGCTGTCTTCTCTGTAAAGAAAAGGCTTAAGGGAACCAAGATCAATATCAGAGAAAGACCTCACAGCATCCCGATTGATGGATTACAAAAATGCTGTTGCAAAATATGGTTTAAGACGGGTTTGGACCCACGATGGACGTATCCGGTGGGTTGATGAGCGTGTAGGCAGGGGGGATGTAGCAGATAAAGCTGATATATAATTGGGTGTTATTATATATAAGATCTCAATTTATAATTTGTAGTACTGTATATAAAACTATATGTCATCATTCATCATTACTTGTTATTTTATTTTATTTTTATATAACTATTGCAGCATTATTATTATTTTCTTTTCTTACATGTGTACTGTCTTACTCAGTTGTTTAGTTTTATTTAATTTTCCTTTCATTATTCTTCTTAAATGCAGTATTACACATCTTATACTGAATTAAGTACATACATTTCTTGTCTTATTTTGCTAAAATGTAATTTAAATTTGTTATTTGTTCAATATTATTTTACTGTGTATACATATAATCAATGAAACAAGTTTATATAAAGTTATTAAATTACATATTTTGGTTTATTATTTGTTTCATCATTATTATGTGTAATTATGTGTAGGCCTAATCTATGTTTTTTTCATATTAAATTACCTTAAAGTAGATTAACACTGATATGTCATTATACAGGAGTACAGGCCAATGTCACCTAAGCGTGCCTGTATAATACATGCTCTGTGTGCACATTTATTCTAAGTTTTATGTTATATATTCATTTCTTTTAATATGTTGTATGATTGTGCTGAATGTATGTGTGCTTGTAGAGTCCAGCTTTGTACTGCCGACTGTGGTCTGTGGTGCCCCGTGGTCCGTCGCACTTTTCTTTGGTACAGGGTCATGACGACCCTGCCGCGCCCGGGCCCGACGTCTCCACTGAGCAACTTCTCTATCATTCCTTATCACCTTATCGCCGTTTCTGCAAGATAGTTCATATTAACGCTCAGTCTGTACCTTGTCATATTGATGAAATCCGCTCACTATTTAGAACTCCATTTTGTGATTGTATTCTTATATCCGAATCGTGGCTCAAGCCTCACATACCCTCAGCTTCTGTAGACATACCAGGATACACTCTCTATCGTAATGGACCGTCTGTTTTCTGGAGGGTGGGGGCACAGCGGTTTACATCAGGTCCTCTATTACTACTAAGGTATTGGAGATCTCTGACACCTCAAGACCATTTCGACCTGAGTGGATGTTTATGGATATATCACTTAATGGTGTTCATATGCTCCTTGGACTTTGTTACCGACCACCTAAAGTGGGCTTCTTGGCAGAATTCGAAAGTGTCCTGTTAAGACTGATGCCTCGGTATAGTCATGTCATTGTGATGGGTGATTTTAATACTGATTTACTGGGACGAGACACGTATGACAAACGACAACTTACCACTATGTTTTACTCAAGTAACTTAACTTTACTCCCTTTTCAGCCACTCACCACACTGATCACTCTGACACCTTGATTGACCTGCTAGCAGTTAGTGACTCAACTCGAATTGCACATCATGGCCAGTTGTCTGTCCCAGGGATATCAAAACATGACCTTCTGTACTGTGTCTATAAAATCACATCGCCACAGCACGTGCCTAAGTTTGTTTCTTTTCGAATTTTAAAAGTATTAACCCTGCTAACCTTTTAGCAGATGCTAGAAATTTGAATTGGGACACAGTTTTATCTGCTAATGATGTTAACATTATGGTCGACAACTTCAATGATATTTTTGTCAATCTACTGGACAAACATGCCCCCGTTGTAACCAAACGAATAACCAGGCAACCTTCCCCTTGGATCACTCCTGCCATACGTCATTTAATGGCCCAGCGTGACTCTATCCATAGGAAATTTTAAGAGGACTAAGGACCTCATTGATAGAAATGTCTAAAACATCTACGAAATAGAGTTAAACAAGAAATGCGAAATTCAAGAGCTAGGTAACATATATACATATTTCACTGAAAATAAATCATCTACTGAACGCTGGCGTATGATCAAGAAGTTGGGGGTGTCCAGGATTAAACCTAATAGTCCCATCTCAGTAAATTTTAATGAGCTTAATAATTACTATATTAATCTCGCTGTTGATAACACTGGGGCTGTTGCATTTTCAGATCATCTAAGATCTCAGCTTCCAACTCCTCGTGATTCATATTTTACTTTAACTATGACAAATGAGAATGAGGTCTATAAATCCATTATGATGATTAAAAGTAATGCGATTGGGGCAGACAACATTTCTATGAAGTTATTAAAAGTTATAATCCCCGCAGTTTTACCTGTTATCACGACAATCCTGAACAAATCACTTGCAACCTCAATATTCCCATCTGCCTGGAAATCAGCGATTGTTCGGCCAATCGCCAAGACGTCCTCTCCATCTTCTCCATCTGATTATCATCCAATCAGTATCTTACCTGCGCTCTCTAAATGTCTTGAGAGGATTGTTCACCAACAAGTATGTAATTATCTTTCTAGTAATGATCTTCTTGGTAAGTTTCAGTCAGGTTTTCGGAGAAATCACAGTACCACCACTGCACTTCTATATATCACTGAGGATATTCGAAAAGCTATGGACATCAGACAAGTGACATTGCTCACTCTGTTTGATTTTTCTAAAGCGTTTGATTGTGTCTATCATCCACTGCTCAAAGTCAAACTTTTTCATCTTGGTTTCTCGTCTGACAGTATTTCCTGGTTTGAGTCCTATCTGACTGGCAGGTGTCAGCGTGTACATGTGAATAACGATATTCTAATTGGGGGAAGTGTAACCAAAGGTGTCCCTCAGGGCTCTGTACTTGGACCTCTACTGTTTACTTTGTACATCAATGACTTGTCCAACAGCATTTCTCACTGTAAAATATCACCTTTATGCTGACGATTTACAAATATACTCTCACGTTGATGTATCAGACTTAAACGAAGGGGTTAATAGAATGAATTCTGACATTAAATCTATTGGTGACTGGGCGTTCAGGCACAGCTAAGACTGAACAACAACAAGACTCAACCTATTATTATTGGACATAACAGACTGATGGCACAGATTGATCTTGATACAGTAACCCCGTATCTCTATTGAAAATAATTCACTTAACTACTGTGACAAAATTAAGAACTTGGGACTCCTTATGAATACTACACTTACATGGTCTGATCATGTATCTTTAACATGTAATAGGGTTTTTGCTGGTATTCACACTCTTAAGAGATATTATAACTGTTTACCTTTAGATGTTAAGATTATGCTAGTAAAAACTCTTGTATTTCCCCACTTTGACTACTGCGACATTGTCATCAATGACATGCCTACCCATCTTTCTGATAAACTTCAACGAGCGCAGAACTACTGTCTACGTTATATTTTCAATCTTCGTCGAGATGATCATATCACTCCTTACTTCAGACGGCTAAATTTACTAAAGTTACTTGAGTACAGAAAGGTCAAAATTTTATCTTTACTGTACAATGTTCTTCAATCCAAAAATCCTTCTTATTTAGCTTCAAATGTTGTGTTTAACTTCAGCATAAGTAATCGGGACACGCGTCAGGGTTCTTCAATGTTAACTATTCCAGCTCATCGAACAGCACTTTACAATAGATCTTTTACTGTCACTGCCTGCAGACTGTGGAATAAACTTGATCCTTCAACTCGAAATATTGATAGTCGAGCTCGGTTTGTTGCGGCACTAAGGGAGTGGTTGTCGGCGGATTCATGGGGGTTGTAGGCCTTGGCCGTGCTGTCGATGCTGGACTGAGTGTATGTGTGATGTATGTTTGTGTGAACTTGGAATACTTTTTATTTATTATTATTTTGTTCATTATATATGTTTTTTTTATTTATTATTTATTTTTTATTTGTTTATTTATTTATTTTTTCATGTAAGTAATTAGTTTTGTTTTCTTCTTTGTTTTATGTTCTTTCATGCTTTATGCTTAATTTGTTTAGTTTTAATTATCTTGAAACTCTGATTTTTTTTAAAATTGTTGTTTAACTTATAAATAATGTGCTCAGCAGCAGTGAACACGTAAGAACTCTTTAGATATACTCATTTTAGTTAAGTATTAATTTTTCTTTATGAGGTTAAGTGTAAGAGAGGACCTAATGGTCCTAACTTTGCCTCAGAAAATAAAACTTTTTTATTTCATTTCATTTCATTTCATCTCTATGTGTTAACTGTACACGATAGCAGTCTGCTAAGGCCTTTGGAGAAGTTACAACTCCTTCATACATAAAACATGATAGTTTTGGTTTGTTAACTGCCGTCTCTATGTGTTGACTGTACACGACAGCAGTCTGCTAAGGCCTTTGGAGAAGTTACAACTCCTTCATACATAAAACATGATAGTTTTTGTTTGTTAACTGCCGTCTCTATGTGTTGACTGTACACGACAGCAGTGTGCTAAGTTCTGGCACGACAGGAAAGTAGATATTTCTGAGAGAAGGTTTGATTAACTTAATAAAATTGGATTAATGTTTTGTATTAAATAGTATTTATATTGGTACTTTTACATCAAACTGTGGAGCTTTTAGTTTGTAACATACAAGGGGTGTTTATAAAAACCCCTTAGAGAATTCGGGATATGATTAGTTTCACGAAAAAAAAAATTCTGTAAACGCTTAATTTACCGTTTGTCTATCTGACTGTGTTTAATACATAGTTCATTATATCTTAATACCCCCTCAAGCTCTTATCTTCAAGCCTGGTACATGTATGAAAAATAATAAGACCTAATTCAGTGTAGAGTGTGAAGTTCCTATTTTGTACCAATTCAAATGGCGGCCATATTCAGTTTTTAAAGCTTGATATATTAAAAAGTGTTTTTTTTTTTTTAATATACTTGTTTCATGAAACATTAAACATTTTTATTCACAGTTGTATGAATATTGTTCAGACCGGATGATTAATAACTGATAAGATGTAATTTTTGTAACACTTTATTTCATACAGAATAATGGTGAAAATAGGTGAAACTGTTTTAAACACCTATAAATATATATATTGAAAATAGTTTTTCAGATTTCAATGATGACACCGTATATATTTACATTTATTTCTTTGTTTGGTTGCAGATTGTGTATACAGAAACAATCGAATTCCAAAGTGCATTACACAAAGTGCTTTTGTGGTTGAATACAAAGCCACATGGCCATAACCACAATCCACAATGTGGTTCTTAAATACAAAACTAATCTCAAGCTAGCAATTCTATTCCATTAGTGGAGGTTTTCCACTATCGTCCAGTGAGAACTGTATTAGAGTAGCATTATCAAAGTAAACAATTTCAGAATTGGTGGTCATAGCTGTATGAAATAACAATATCGTTCCAGTGTTGGCCATTCTGGTAAATAAAACATTGAATAACTAAAGTTGTGCAATAGTTTTTATAAACTGAGTAGAATATCATTAATATATGGGGTCTATATTTATATACATAAGGGCTGTCTATACAGTTCTTTGCATATGATAATGAACTTCTCAAAATATATAATTAATTTAAAAACACGAATTAATTAATATAGTACACCTTGACTATTTAAAAATGTCTACAATAACTAAACAGCGCAAATAAGTGTTAGTTCATACAAGTATCAATAAAAAACATCCAAGAATTGTAAATTTAATACGATTGTTAAACTTTACTGAGGGACTTTAAAATATGTTAGCCTTTGAGAGTTGACAACAATAATAAAACAGTAAATTATATTATGAATATCGAATTGCAGGGAATGTTTTTCTCAATTTCAACAAGTTAATAAAACTTATAGATCTTTTATGTAAGACTGTTATTAGGAACTTTTAAAAACAAAAGTATCTGTTTAATATTGTTAACTGCAATTAATATGTGTATGGTACAAATACGTGAATTAGGTTTATGACGTGAACTTGAAAATATTCATAAATAAGTAATTCCTTACAATAAATAAACACTATTAAACTATAGCTAATAACTAGTACTATCACGTAATGACCACAATAAAGTAAAAAAAGAAGTAACAATACTTATTGAATTACATTTCTTATTAAATACGGAACAATTATTTAAAATTTACACTTACTGTTATCATTTTCTCAATTAATTATTAATTCATTAATTCATTTTTAGTGGTAATGCTTGGCGTAAAATTCATCAAATGGCGCTTAGTGTGGTAAATTTTATATAAACTATTTTAACTCTAACAGACCTAAGTAATAAAGGTAGGCTATGTATAACACTTACTAATTAATAAGCCGCTGATCGTAGAGATATAGGTAATTATGAGGGGCAAACGAGTGTGATAAGTGTAGATGAACAAGTGTAGTCATTGTTACTATCTAAGTTTGACTGTTCCTTAGAAAGAGTATTTACAAATAGCCCAATAGCCTGGGCAACTAAGGGACCTACAGCTTTATGTGAATTCCGAACCACGTAATATTAAACTGATTTTCAGCAAATTGACGAGCTAAATAACCGGTTCACTTCCTCACACAATATTCGGACTAACTAACACCCTACATGGAGACTCCACATCGATGGCAACCATTAGAGGACGACCAAATTGGTATTAAGAGGACCTAATAAAGTTTTAAAATTGTCTTCATAAAATCTTAACAACTAATTTTATAAATCCAAACATATTCAGCGCTCACAATTTTGGAGAGTACAATATTTTGCTTACGTTAATATTTATACATATAATATTTTGTCTGCTTATTGTTAGTTTATGGAATTATACAATTTTTGTGAATAAATAAAAAAGTGGAGACGCTCTTCACTATTTGTCCACCGGATAGTGAGGTGGAAGTATCTTCACTACTGTGTGTGTATAGGTGGGAAGGAGGTTATCAGCACTTCCCGTGTATGGATGGTGAGGTGGAAGTATCCTCACTACTGTATGTGTATAGGTGAGATGGAGGTTATCAGCACTAAACGTGTATGGATGACGAGGTGGAAGTATCCTCACAACTGTATGTGTATAGGTGAGATGGAGGTTATCAGCACTAAACGTGTATGGATGACGAGGTGGAAGTATCCTCACAACTGTATGTGTATAGGTGGGAGGGAGGTTATCTGCACTTAACGTGTATGGATGGTGAGGTGGAAGTAATCCTCTACTACTGGTATGGTGTAATGTGGGAGGGAGGTTATCAGAAATTTAACGTGTATTGATGGTGATGATGGAAGTATCATCACTAATGTATGTGTTATGTGTGGGAGGGAGGTTATCAGCACTTAACGTGTATGGATAGCGAGGTGGAAATATCCTAACTACTGTATGTGTATATGTGGGAGGGAGGTTATCAGCACTTAACGTGTAGGGATGGCGAGGTGGAAGTATCCTCACTACTGTATGTGTATAGGTGAGATGGAGGTTATCAGCACTAAACGGGTATGGATGACGAGGTGGAAGTATCCTCACAACTGTATGTGTATAGGTGGGAGAGAGTTATCAGCACTTCTCGTGTATGGATGGTGAGGTGGAACTATCCTCACTACTGTATGTGTATATATGGGAGGGAGGTTAACAGAACTTAACGTGTATGGATGGTGATGTGGAAGTATCATCACCAATGTATGTGTATGTGTGGGAGGGAGGTTATCAGCACTTAACGTGCATGGATAGCGAGGTGGAAGTATCCTCACTACTGTATGTGTATAGGTGGGAGGGAGGTTATCTGCACTTAACGTGTATGGATGGTGAGGTGGAAGTATCCTCACTACTGTATGTGTATATGTGGGAGAGAGGTTATCAGAAATTAACGTGTATTGATGGTGATGTGGAAGTATCATCACTAATGTATGTGTATGTGTGGGAGGGAGGTTATCAGCACTTAACGTGTATGGATAGCGAGGTGGAAATATCCTAACTACTGTATGTGTATATGTGGGAGGGAGGTTATCAGCACTTAACGTGTATGGATGGCGAGGTGGAAGTATCCTCACTACTGTATGTGTATAGGTGAGATGGAGGTTATCAGCACTAAACGGGTATGGATGACGAGGTGGAAGTATCCTCACAACTGTATGTGTATATGTGGGAGAGAGTTATCAGCACTTCTCGTGTATGGATGGTGAGGTGGAAGTATCCTCACTACTGTATGTGTATATGTGGGAGGGAGGTTAACAGAACTTAACGTGTATGGATGGTGATGTGGAAGTATCATCACTACTGTATGTGTATATGTGGGAGGAAGGTTAACAGGACTTAACGTGTATGGATGGTGATGTGGAAGTATCATCACTAATGTATGTGTATGCGTGGGAGGGAGGTTTTCAGCACTTAACGTGTATGGATAGTGAGGGGGAAGTATCCTAACTACTGTATGTGTATAGGTGGGAGAGAGGTTATCAGCACTTAACGTGTATGGATGGTGATGTGGAAGTATCCTCACTACTTTATGTGTATAGGTGGCAGTGTGGTTATCAGCACTTCCCGTGTATGGATGGTGAGGTGGAAGTATCCTCATTGCTGTACGTGTATAGGTGGGAGGGAGTTATCAGCACTTCTCGTGTATGGATGGTGATGTGGAAGTATCCTTACTGTGTATATGGGTTTATGTAGGAGGGAGGTTATCAGCACTTCCCCTGTATGGATGGTGATGTGGAAGTATCCTCACTACTGTTTGTGTATAGGTGGGAGTGAGTTATCAGCACTTCTCGTGTATGGATGGTGAGGTGGAAGTATCCTCACTACTGTATGTGTATAGGTGGGAGGGAGGCTATATGCACTATACGTGTATGGATGGTGAGGTGGAAGAATCATTACTACTGTATGTGTATATGTGGGAGGGAGTTTATCAGCACTTAACGTGTATGGATAGTGATGTGGAAGTATCATCACTACTGTATGTGTAGAGGTGGCAGGGAGGTTATCAGCACTAAACGTGTATGGATGGTGAGGTGGAAGTATCCTCACTACTGTATGTGTAGAGGTGGCAGGGAGGTTATCAGCACTAAACGTGTATGGATGGTGATGTGGAAGTAACCTCACTACTGTATGTGTATATATGGGAGAGAGGTTATCAGCACTTAACGTGTATGGATGGTGATGTGGAAGTATCCTCACTACTGTATGTGTATATGTGGGAGGGAGGTTATCAGCACTTCCCATGTATGGATGGTGATGTGGAAGTATCCTCACTACTGTATGTGTATAGGTGTGAGAGAGGTTATCAGCATTTAACGTGTATGGATGGCAACGTGAAAGTATCCTTACTACTGTATGTGTATAGGTGGTAGGGTGATTATCAGCACTTAACGTGTATGGATGGCAACGTGAAAGTATCCTCACTACTGTATGTGTATAGGTGGGAGAGAGGTTATCAGCACTTAACGTGTATGGATGGTGATGTGGAAGTAACCTCACTACTGTATGTGTATATATGGGAGAGAGGTTATCAGCACTTAACGTGTATGGATGGTGATGTGGAAGTATCCTCACTACTCTATGTATATACATCAGCCCTTCCCGTGTATGGATGGCGTGGTGGAAGTATCCTCACTACTGTATGCGAATGGGTGGTAGGTATAGAAATAAATTAATATACTATTTTGACAATCTACACATTTTTAACAGTATACCAATTAAAATAAAAATTTTAAAACTGTGATACTATGTTGATAGTAAAAATCGATTTTCTCATGTATATATATATATTTTCATTGATCGAACAGGTAGGTATTTAATATGGCAGTAACACGTTCACAAGATCCAATTAGATATATTTATGTTGAATTTATAAATATTCCCCACCTAAAAAAATTGATTTTATTGATTATTAAAACATTATGGTTTTATAGTATACATAAAATTATATTTGTTATCATTAAAGAAAACTAGCAGACGTGCCTGATTACTTTAGGTGCCAACGCCATCACTCGCTGGGCTCGCGTTACCTTTCGGTTTTAGTCTGAGACTCGAGACTACATTCACAGAAGGAGAACTATTTAAAGCGAAAGAAAATATAGTTATTTAGTAAAGCGTATACTCAACAATTGATTTTGACTGTAGAAAAGTCATATGGATTTATATCCTTTCTTAAAATACGTAATGTTTACTCCAGAATAAGCATTATAAAAATAAACAGCTGTTTTATGAACATTGAAGTGTTTGTCCCAACATTGTTGGCCCTTATGATTTTATAATTAATAAAATCAAGCTAACTTCTTTCTAGCCCAAGAAATTTAGTAGGGAACGATTAACTTACGGACTTAAATATAGTAAAGATGATTAAATAGTTCTTATTCATATTCCATTGTTTCACATAAATTTTCTGTTTAGACAATATAAAATATAACTTACAAATCGAACTCTTATCTCATGATCATTTTCGAATTCTCGTTCCATCTGGGGTAGTTCGAGAGAAGTAGTAATAAATGGGGTAGTTAAAGACCAATTGATGGCGGCAGAGAACCTTTGGGGTTAAGCTAGGTACCCTTGACTTACAGCGGCTTTTACTCACTGAACACAGCTCGGTATATTATCGGTGAGTTATGAGGGCAGTCAGTGTTATGTATTTTTTGCTATTTTTGGTTTCGCTAAGTAAATCGTTAATAGAATTATTTTATTAAAAAAAGTGATAAAAATGTTCTCTACAATATCTACAATGAAAATAAAGTAATAAGCAGTTTTCTAAAATTCTTATTTATGCTTACATTTTAAGAAGATATTCTTAAAATTAAAAAATTTACATTTATAGTTGACGTAAGTTTTAATTTTGCCTACAAGTTTTGTAATATATATATATATATATATATATATATATATATATATATAATATATATATATATATATATGTACTTATGTACTAAGTCGAAACACCATTGTTATTTATGCAGAACACATGGCAGTATCTCTGTATCAACAGTTATATACTTTTATATATTTGAAAAAATTCTTCCTGAAAAAACAACCATTTTTATCAGTTTACCTTATTTTCAGCTTATTATAATAGTGATTATATGTTCTATTACATACCACCTTTTTTATTATATTCTGCATGTTAAAGTTATCTTTTTATTTGTGTTGTTATTGTTAGTTACTCGGAAACAGCATAGCTTTCGATTGGTAGGTGTTTTTTAGTGGGTAAGTTACAGGCTATTAAGGGAGTCAATGTAATGGCCATAACATTAGATTACTGCTTATATTAACTGAGCTAAAGTGAGTTTATATGTATACTACTGTATGTTTCTTTTTCTATAAAAAATTCCTTCACAATTTTAAGGTCTTACTAGAGAAAGTTTTTTGTGACCCATTATAGACTTAACATGTTTTGGATGCAAAATCCTTGGGATTGTTCCAATTTCAGTAATATTCCCCATTTTTAAGAGTTTGGATATGAAATTTTTTAATAAAATTAGTTTAAACTCTAATCATTTACGTACATTACTTTAATATTTTCATTAGCGATATTTCATTGGTCAAAGTGTCTGCTAATATTTCAAGGTTATGGCCTAGGCTTACAAATCACTTAAGCTATTCTTACAAAAAAGTTTAAATTTATTTTATTTAACAGCTGACGATTGCACATAACCAGACACACACGCATTAGCTTATTTCTTTCTCCTATATGCGTTATCATAGAGACAGTATTATGATCATAAAAAAATAATTATTTTTACAAGTTGGTCTAAAAAACAATTTCAGGGTCTCCTGAATCCAAAAAGTGGTTATTTAAAAAAAATTGGATGCCTTTACGTATTTGCGACTGTCTGTGTATGTGGACTTCGCTGGAGACCAAATGGATTGATAAATGTTTATGAAATTTGGTATGAAGATGTATTTAGCCAATATCACCAGACAGTTTTCACTTTTTTGAAATTTTAGTTTTTTTTTTTATTTTTATGAGCAAAAGGCATACAAAAATGGAATGTTCTCAAAAATGACAAACGATTTTGATTAAATTTTCAGGAAATATGTGAATTACAATTAAAACTATTTTAGTAAAAATTGTACTACTAGTTTTTGAGATACGATAAAAAACATATTTGGGAATCAAACTGGTAATTTTCAGAGTTTTGACTTTTTACAGATTAATATGGGAGAAGAAAGTTTGTGCCAATTCTTTGGAACCATTTATTTATATTTTTAGGGATAAAACAAAATGTCCACTAATCAATCAAACATACTCTCTCTAAGTAAGATCCGAAGCCTTCTTAATTCAATAAACATTCAATATTTATATTCCAACAGCTGTTAACATTTTATAAACATCATTATTTTCAATTTAATAGCTTTTACCCATCGACTAATTTGAATCTCTTTCCCTGTTATTATTATGGCCAAAAATTGTACGTCGAGAGCTTCCTGTGACTTCACGGTAAAAAAATTGAACATTTAAATTCTTATTGCACATGTCCGAATGCAATAGGGAAGTCTTTGACTTATAAATCGTTCAAATTTATGAAGAAAAAAGGTAGGGGTTGCGTTAACAAAAACGGCTTCACGTCATTCAGGATGTTCAGGTCATCATAATCGACAATAAACTCTTTATTGTCTCTGTGGTGTCATTATTATTGGTACTTTACCTTCTACTAAAAATAACAATATTATTATTATTATTTTTTCAAGAAATAAGTGGGGTGTCTCTAACCCCTTCAGAAAGTTACAACCGCTTCATAAATAAAACAAGAGTCTTGGTTTGTTAACTGCCTTCTTTATGTGTTGACTACACACAGCAGCAGTCTGCCAAGGTGGCATTACAGGAAGGTAGATAATTCTAAGGGATAATTTCATTAAATTGATGAAATAGGATCATCAATGTTTAATGTTAAGGATTGTTTTTATTGGTCAAAGTGTGAAACTGTTTGTTTATAGTAGCAATGCTGTATTACTTAAAGGATTGAAGGAGTGTACACTGCTTCCTTTACTTCTTTACTTTGACCTTGATTTTAGTATATTTTCCTAATACACTATTACTCAATTTATAAATAAGTATATATTATAAACTTATGATTATAAACTAATGAGTAGGCTAACTCTATAATAATAGATATATCATGTTTTCTGTTTCACACTTGTGTTTAACTTACACTCATACATTTATGTTTCTAACTTGCCTTTGGTAACTTGGCTTATATTGATAAAAACATTTATTATTATGAAATAAGTTACAGTAGTTCTCTTGGCAATCAGTTCTATAGAATCTAGGTAGGATTACCGAGTTTCGAGGTTTAAAACATCATCACCAATACTATCAGATCTAAAATAAGACTATAAAATTGTAGAACCTTTTGATTTAAACACATTTCTTCACAAATAAACTAAACATATAAAACATTTACAGGTCAGTTTCGCAGTATCGTAGGCCTAAATGTTTGCGGCTGTCGACTCTTCCTTAGAACTGAATTTTAAATTGGTGTTTAGTAATGTGTTCATGTTTAACTGTTTTATGTGTTTAATTTATTTGTAACGAAATATCTTTACCCATTGAGTGCTACAATTTGACAGTCTTATTTTGGATATGGAGATGTGGTTTTAAATGTTTTGAAAAATTAATGCAAGGGCATTATGAAATGCGTTTCTTGTCCTAGTTCCATTTCTTTACTAACATAAATAATCAATACCTGACTGAAGTATTGATCGATCTGTGACGTACGTAATTTCGAATACCTGGTAATATCCGCAGATAAACCGGCTAAAATGATCCCTTTACCAATTTTTATCGTGAAAACAACTCAATAAATTTCAGAGCATATGGAAAAGGAAAAACCAATCACACTGGCAAGCAAAACTAACATGGATGTGATTGGTTTCTAAATGGGACATTGGACAACACACACTATCCGTGTGATGGAGTTCCAGGTAACGATTTAGCTTATGGGTTAAAAATAACTTGACAGATTTAACTTAGAGACAATGAACTAATATAATGTTAAATTATACAATGAACGCCTAATTCTATAATAAAGAATATAATAAATTAATTTGACTTTGCTTGAACTCTGCCTTTTTGTAAATGAATTTCTTTTTCCTTCTGTTAGGCTTCTACTTACAATAATTCAATATAACTAACTCAGAAATTAGATACAATATAATTTATTTAAAAAACTCTTATAAATGATATTTATATAAACAATTATGTTTTGTAGTATGAAAAATAAATTTAAAACAAGTATTTGTTTTACTTGTTCGTGCAGGAATTGGTTTATTTTTATGGAAAATAAATACATTTAGGTGAAAAAGGTAATCTTATTGATAAATTATAATAAACAAAAAGAAAAATGGATATTTGCTTAATGTTTGAGTGTGTGATGGTGTGAGTGTGTGATGGTGTGAGTGTGTGAGGGTATAAGTGTGTGATGGTGTGAGTGTGTGATGGTGTGAGTGTGTGATGGTGTGAGTGTGTGATGGTGTAAGTGTGTGATGGTGTGAGTGTGTGATGGTGTGAGTGTAGGACAGTGTGAGTGTGTGATGGTGTGAGTGTGTGATGGTGTGAGTGTGTGATGGTGTGAGTGTAGGACGGTATGTGATTGTAGTGGTGATGGTGTGAGTATGTGATGGTGTGGAGTGTATGATGGTGGTGAGTGTGTGTGATGGTGTAAGTGTGTGATGGTGTGAGTATGTGATTGTGTGAGTGTGTGATGGTGTGAGTGTAGGACGGTGTGAGTGTGTGATGGTGTGAGTATGTGATGGTGTGAGTGTATGATGGTGTGAGTGTGTGATGGTGTAAGTGTGTGATGGTGTGAGTATGTGATTGTGTGAGTGTGTGATGGTTTGAGTGTGTGATGGTGTGATGGTGTGAGTGTGTGATGGTGTGAGTGTGTGATGCTCATTGGTTTGATGGAGTTGATCTCACCCAGTGGTTCCTGTCAAGTAGATTGTATTGAAACTCTTCCAGGTAATTTCTAGATATTAGTTTATTCATAGATACATTTCACTGGTATAACAGGCATTTTTTTTATTTCTCGATGTTAAATAACTTTTACTATTTTATTTCATGGAAAATTGTTGACTCAAAACAAAATTCTTTTATCTCCATTGCTGGATGAAGAGTAGAAGCTTCCTTCAAAGTTCATTGTTGAAAAGACTTTAATTTTATTATATGATTTTAATTTTAACTGATAAATCACTTGTAGCCTACACTAGACTGGTTTTTCATGTGTTGAAAATAGTTGCTATTGAATAGGTATTTGGAAAATTATTGTAACTTAATTTTGAGTTATTATAATAAATGTATTAGAAATAAAATTTAGAATTTCGACTAGTGACTTAAATAAAGAGTTTTATTACAATACTAATTAAATATAGTGCATATGAATTATTCTATAAATAAGTATACATTTTATTTATATTATCAGGTGATTGTTAGTATATACATATGTCTATTTATTTAAACGTTCTAAAATGTCATAGTAACAAATTATTGTCCTTGGATGACCTGAAGTACACGTTAGTGCTGTAAGAGTTTAATTCACTTGTAATATTTATATTAAATGAAGGTGAAATAGATAGTTACATAGATACAGTTACACGCCTCATATCTTACGTTGTAGTAATCACAATCGTTTTTTTATTTACCCTAAAACTGCTTTAATTATATGTTTGAGACATAATGATTTTACATTATTATCTATTCAAAAAAATTAAAAAATTAACTACAAAGAAAGCAATTTTAAAAAAAATGTTTTAAAATTTTTTAAATAAATGTTATTTTCCTCTAAAAAAATTTTTTTGTGTGAGTATTTTAAAATAGAGTATTTTTTAAAATTTCTTTTTTTTATAAAATTATAAATAAAAGAACAAATATAAAAAGCCATTTAAAACTTATAAAGAGGTAAAATAAAACACATTTATTTTATTGGTAATAGCCAGGCAGTAAGAGTTGATATACGACTAAAAATACATAATTTTCCCGTCCCGTATGTAGACCCAAATCTTACGGGAAAGCTGGTTGCAATAAAAGGGTTTGGTTTTAAAACCCAGCGTCATATTTTTTAAAGCCCCCTTTAAAAAAATTTTTAAAAGGGGTTTCAGTTTAAAACCCAAACCGGGTTTGTTTTAAATTTTTTTTTATTGCGTGTTGATTAAATAAAGTCGGGATAGTCCATCTTAGTTTCTAACAAAGATAATACTGACCTATCTACTCTCATCACGCTCATTTGGAAGGTAAAGGTTTCCAGGAATTGTGAAACCACCCCAATACGACAAAATTTTTTTTCAAAAGGTATATTTCCAAAATTTTTTTAATATTCAAAAAATTATATTTTTGAAATTCTAAGAAATACATAAAAATTTATTTAAATTTTTAAACAAAAACATTTTTTGAAAACGCCCAAATATTTGGGTTTGTAAAAGTTGTGTAAAAACACAATCATTCGGTTAGGGGACTTTTTTTAAGGAAATTATCTGCAGAATGGTCTTTAAATAATAATAACACAGTATTATGTTTTACCAGCTAATATTGTTTAGGTAACAGGATAAAAGTCTTTTTCCCGTCTAACCGAGTTCCCCTCCTAATGAAATTTGAAAGGCCCCCGCTAAGGAGAAGACGGCCGAAAACCCCGTGAAACCTTTATTACTGATTTTTGAAAACTTAAATTCAGTAAAAAGGGGAAAATTAAAAATAACAAAAACAAAATATGCGATGTTTTTTTACATGAAATTATTAAAAAACCACAATTATAAAAAAATAAAAGTTTTTGAAACCAGGGTTTTTATATAAATTTGCATTTTTTTTTAAAAATTTTGTAAACTTAAAAAATGAAAAATTTTAAAAGGGCCCGACAATCTGGGTAAGGACAAAGTACTAAAGCCCGGTTTTTGTTTTTTTTTTAAAAGTTACTATCATTCAATTGACTATTTATATTGTTCCATAATCAAATATAAGTGAAAAATAAAAATTTTATTAAAATTTTCCCTTATTTTATAAATGTATTGATGTTTTCTTTTATTTAAAAAGGCTTCGCTTTTAAAAACGATCAATTAATTTATAATAATTGTTGATATTTTAAAACTTAAAATTAAATAAAGCCACCAAATATTTAACAGTTCAACGAATTTATAAAAGAGATGATCCATTATAGATATTTTCAGCTTATTTTCTTACTAACCAATGTACAAAGCCACAACAAAGTATATTTAAAAAATTTCTGTAACAAAAAAGGGTTTAAAAAATTTTTTTAATCCCAATTTTACTTTTATTATTGTTTACCTTTGTTTGTTTTTTAAACGAAAAACAAGTATTAAAAAAAAAAGGCATGATAATTTTAAAATCAAAAAGTTTAAAAAAAATTTTTTAAATTAAAAATTTTTTCCCAAAACTCATTTTTTAAATTTTTTAAACCCAAAAAATTTTGTTAATAAATTGAAAAATTAAAATTTTGGATGAGAGTTAAAATTGAAAATTGAAGTGATATTTTATTACTTTTTAATCTAACAAGGTGAATATAACTTAAAATAAAAATAAAAAAAAAATTAAAAAGGGCCATTTTTTGGGTTTTTTTTAAACTTTAATTAATAAAATCCACACTATTTGATAAAATATGAATAACTTACACTTCTTATCACTATAAAGCGTAACAACCAATTTTAAATTGTTGATTCTTGAATCCAAAAGAACACAAGTAGTTTCTTGTAGAAAATGATATACACTGAATATAAAGATCCTAAAGGTAATCTAAATAAATATGGGATAGATTAAACAACACATTATTATCGTAATAAAAGTTACGTGATAAACCAAAAGAAAGAGTTAAAAAGATTTAATGAATAATATTTTCCCCCATGCACACCTTTTTAATGAAGAAAATTATGTACATTTTTTAAAGAACGTTAAATGTTTAAAACTTGTAATAACACTGTTGTGTTTGAATACAAAAATTAAATTTTAAAAAATCAATAAAAATAGGTAAAATTTTCTGAAAACTTTTTAAATACTTTATACAAAATTTTAAAAAAAAATCATAAATTAATTTTAATTTAAATTTAATACCAACGAAAAAAATTTTCAAATTTACACAGTTTAAAAGTAATGAAACATCAGCTGTTAAAATAAAATATTTAGTTTCAATTTATGATATTTACTTTATGTGTTTAATGATCATTTTTTTTTACATTGCCCCTAAAGTTTACAGACAGCCCAAAACAGATGTTAAAAGGGCCCTAACTAAAAAAAGGTTGTAAAAAATGGTTTGTTTTTGAAATTAAAATCCAGTCCCAAATTTAAAGCTCCGTCTTCCATGTAAAGGATGATTGTTTGCCTGCTATTTAACTACGTTTCCATGCATCGTTATAAAGATTACATCAAAGTAATTAATTTGGGGGAACAATTTTGGAGCAAATTAAAAACCAATTCTACATGCTTTACATTACAAACCTTAAAAAGTCCCACCTATCTTTGTCTGTGAAAATTTTTACCCCATGAAACAAAAAACAAAAAATAACACATATTAAGTACTTTTTTTATTAAATGTTGTTTTTTCTATGTAAAAAATCTGATGTTTTTAAATACACAGCAAAAATATGCAATTTTTACACCAGCATCTTGTTTTTGGGTTTTTAAAAGGCAAACCTCCCCACTCCCCACATATTTGCAGTGGAAAGTGAAAAATTTTAAAATTCCCAAAAACATAAAAAACGTGTGTGTACGAGAATACAAAAAAAAATATTATTTTTTCCTTTATTGCCCGGAAACCCCAAATGGAGTTTTTTTTGGGCCAAAAAACGGGAAATTGGACCTTTAATTTTTTTAATTTTAAGTTTAAAATTTGTGTAATTTCACCAACCGTCCTTGCTCTTGTACTTCAAAATGAATCTAACCAAGCCATCCCTTCCTTTTCCTAGCTTGAGAAATGTCGTAGAGACATTTCGTTTATGTAATTAAATACATACAAGATTAGTACTTTTCAGCAGCTTTTACTTTCAAAATTGAAATTACAAACATAAATGCAATTGGAATTTGAAAACTATCAATAAAATAATTGAAATATTCTTGATTGTAAATGTCTCCTTTATTTTAATTTTGACATTTTTGTTTAAACATTTTTTATTTTTTTATGCCCTAGTTACGTAATAAAATTTTTAAAGGGAAGGGATTTTTATTTGTTTTTGGGTTTTTAATATAACTGATACTATAAATATAAGGAAATATACGGGCCACCCAACCACAGAAACTAAAATTATCGAGTAGATTGTGACCAGCTTTCTGTTGAGAAATACCACAATGCAAACCCCCCTTTTTCCCCTTTGCTCGCCCCAAAGCAACAGCAAACAAAACCCAAACCCAAAACCTTTTGAAACAAGAAACTTTTACTTTATCTGTTTGGGTTTTTAACGAATTAAATATTTTTTAACTACTGCCCTCAACCCAACAAAAAATTTTAAACTTACAAATTTATTTATTTTTTTTTTTTTATTTTCATGCCCAATACGGGGTCCTAGCCCCAATTAAAATTGACGCAGTTCAAACTTTTTATAAATTTATTCTTTTTGTGGGAGGTTTACAGCAAAATTTAAAACCCAATTAAACCAATGTTATATAAAGTTTTAAATCCCCTAGGCAAAAAAAATTTTTAAATTGTAAACAATTAATCAAAACAAAAAACGAAATAAATAAAAAATGTACGATAAGAAAAAAAAAATATAAAACATTTACATATATACAACAATGTCTAGATTTTTAAAAGGGCAATTTTACATTAAATATAAAAAAAAAATAGAAGGCAAAAAATTAAAAATTTTTGCGAAAAATAAATTACTTATTTAAATTTGGCTTGAAAAACATTAGACATTTAAAATTTTAAAAGCCCTAACGAAACCCAGAAAAAAGTCTTTTTTTCGACCCCCGCGAAAGCATCGAATTAAAAAATCCACATCACCCCGGAAAAATAGGAAAGGTTGAAATGAGCAACGTGCAAAAATTTTGGCAGTGGGAAAATAGCTGTTTGTTCCTGGTCCCAAAAAGGTTTGGGGACTCGGGAAAAGACACTCCCCAACCCGGGGGAGTCCTCCACCCCCCCACAACCGGGACAGGAAAACTTGCCCCTCACCAGTCCCCTTTTGGGCTTTTTCTCTCAAACCCCCCAAACTTTATCCAGCAGCTACTTTTGGGAAATTTAAAAATAGGTGAAAACCCTTTAAAAGACTTATAAAAAAAAATTCGTAAAAATTTTTTTTTTGGATAGGGCTCAACCTAAACTTCATAATTTGGGAAAAAAATTTGGATTCCACACGGGAGCCGACTTTAAAAAGTTCGACCTGCCAAGGCTCTGTACAGTAAGTTTTAAATTTTAAAAAACTTTTAAAAATGTTTTCCCTTGCCTTAATTAATCCTATCTTTCGGCTTGCACCACCCAATGCTTTTAAAAATATATAACTAAAAACGAAAATGGCTATCCAAATTTTAAACACCCAATTTTCTAAATAAGTCCACCTTGACAGAGCAACACCATTTAGAAAAAAAACCTTTTTAGTGAAAAAATTTAGATTTAGTAAAAGTAAAAGCTTAACTTTTTAATACTTTTAAAGTTCATTTTGTTGTTTTTTCACCCCATTTATAAACACTATCAAGATTCCCGGCAGTCCAATAGCATCATTTGTTTGAAATATTTTTTTAAAAATTTTTTTAAAGTCGTCCGCAAAAAGTAAACCCTTTTAAACAGAATGACATTCTCACACAAAAAAATTTTCATAATTGAAAATAAACAAGGGCCCCCAAATTTTTTAGCCCTGGGGTACACCTATTGAAACATAAAATTGACGACTTTTCCCCTTTGTAATATATAACTGTTTCCTTTTAAAACCAAAAAAAGATGTAAACAAGTAAATTAAAACTATCAACAAACTAAAATAATGAAAATTTTTTAACAAAATCAGATGACCCAAACCCTATCAAAAGCCTTGGCCAGTCGAGAAATATGGCGTCTGTCTGGGTCTTTTGAAAATCCAACCCAATAAAAATTAAATTTTGTAAAAAAGGGACAAATTCTGTTGACTGATCTCCCCAAATTGAACCGTGTTGACTGGGGGGAAAGGGTATTTACTGAATTGAAGAAAAAAAAATTTGTTAAAAAATTGACTCATAAATTTTTAGCTGGTATTTGAAAAAATAGCGACAGGTCTGAAAATTAACGATTTTTGAGATTTTTTCCCAGTTTTTAAAAAATAGGTTTCCCTTTTTGTAACTTTCCTTTCTTTCGGGAAAAATCCCATTTTTTTTAAATTTAAAATTAAACATAAAAGAAAGGGGGTTTTAAAATTTAAAAAAATTTTCTGCGCATCCTTTAAATAGGTTTTTGGGGGAAAAAAATTTTTCTGACCCTGGGGTTTACATTTTGATTTGAGCTTTTTTATTGCGAGACCCCACGTCCACCCCGTAAACCCGGGGTTTCAGGGACAGGCAAAAACCCCGGGCAACGGGGGTTCTACAAACCCCTTTAACTTGCAAGAGGTTCCCTTATAATTACTATAAACTAAACTAAAGTATTGCTAAAAAGGCATAGCAATATCCCTACCACTGTTTAATTGCATCCCATGAAAATCCATTTTTAAAACTTTTAATTTTTAAAATGTTTTTTTTTTTTTTTCCCAAATACCCAAAAACCCTTATTAAGTTTAGATTAAATTTTGCCCTCAAAATGTCATGTATGTAATTAAGTTTTAAAGCTTTAATTTCTTTTTTCCCCAGGGGTTTTCAAAAGGTTTTTTGTTTTTAAAATTTTCAATGTCTTCTTTTTTATTATACCTTTTAAATTTTTTTTTACGTAACTTTCTTTAAAATTTTAAAATTTTGATATTATTGTTTTTTTAAACCAAAAGGGAAACTTGCATGGTTTTAAATTCTTTTTTAAGAAAAAGTTTTGTTAAAAAAACTATGTATATTTTATAAAAAAAAATATCTTTTTCCCTTATTTAAAATCTTGTAACTGAGTAAAATTTCCCATCCCAATTAATTTTAGCTTTATAGTGAAAAAATTGTAGGAAGTCTGTTTTAATTAAAAAATAGCCCCCTTTCCCACTTGCCCCGACCTACAAGATAAAGGAGTAGCGATAGCAAACCCCACCTCCAATGCCGGATGATAAGGATCCCAATAAATTATGGCAAGCATATAATCATCGATAGGCCTAAATTATACAATAAATACCATGCATGCTTGTACAGAGAACATCATATATATTTAAATAGAGCTCCAATATAAAACAATATTTTACATAATAAATACTATCTGCATAGTAAATATCTAAACAATAATTTTTTTAGAAATAAAAACAATTACATTGATCTAGTTACAATATCCGTAAAACTCCCATTAAATATAAATACATTTTTTAAATTCGTACAGCCAAGTACTATCCACTCAGGATAGTATTTTCTATGCCAACTTCTAGAAAAATGTTGAATAAAGAATTTTCAACTAACAAACAAGTGTATCATGCCCTCAATGTGACAGAACATCTCTTTGGCGTGTTAGTTTTTATCATAATTATGTTATATGTTTGATACTTTCTGACGATAAGCTTTTCGTTAAAAAAACATTCATTCCAATTATTCTATTGGAAAATATTTACATAACAAATATCAATAAAAATTGATATAAAATAACCAATATTACAATAAATTTTGGTCTAGAGATGTGTTGGTTTAATATTTTAAGAAGAGAGTTTATATATTAAAAATATTAATATTTTAAGGCTAAAGATATTTACATTTTTTATTATGTGAATATATAAAGATATTCAATAATTATCAAATTAAATGTTTATCTTTACGTAACAAACAAAATAAAACGCTTAGCCACATAATTAATGTTATTGCTGTTATTACTTTACGTTACACAAATTTATCTCTATATAGATGAATAATATAAGATTGTAAGACAGATAGTACAGTTTTATAACTTGATAGTTTTTTTTCAATCTATTATTGTTTAGATAAAAATAAATCAGCAGGAACGTTTTGTTTGTAATTACTTTGTAATGTAATTTCGACAGCACTAAAGAATATGATTTTTAAATTTTAATAGTTATTTATTATTTATAATTATTTATTATCAAATATTATATCACAATCAATGATTTACATGAAGAAATAATAATACTCAATATTTGGTATTGATCCTTGGTTGTAGACTTTTTAATTACTACTGGTATAAAACAGCACTAAAATTTGTAAATAGACCTGTAAGTAATTTCTATGTGAACATAGAAACGCAAAATGGTCTTTAACACTTAAATATTAATAACAGTAATTTATATGTATATTATAATATATTACAGGGAATCATACAGAAATAAATAGCTCTACATGAAGCATTTTAAAGTATATTTTAAAACTTCCCTCATGAGATCACATTGGCCACTTTATTTAACGAGTGAAGTACCGACTGTTGGCTCAATGGGGATTTAAAACCTTAAAACCTGGGCCTTCACAGCCCCAAACCCCTTAGCCACTGAAAAAAACCCCCCCTGGAAAATTTTAATAAAAAAATTTAATATTTGAAACCCCTTTGCCCTGACGTAAATTTTTAAATTTTCAGGGATTTTCCCATTAAACCCCAACAAACATACTTGGGTTTATTCCCGGGCAGGCCCTTTAATAAAATTTTTATATGTACCTTAAAAAGGGGTAATTGTTTTTGAAGCACTTTAAGGCTAAGTATGAAAATATCTTGAAAACCAATTTTCCCCGGGCGTAAAAATTTTTAATTTTCAAATATATTCATTCAGCCCAAAGGGTTGTAATTTGGGGCAGTGATCAAATCATTTTAATAAAATGTACCTTAAAAGGGTTTGTGATTTGGTTGATAAAGTACTTAAAAACTAAGTTATTAAAACTTGAACACTTTTTGCCCTGACGTCATTTTTTATTTCTTTACATATTCATGCAACAATTCATGCTTGTATATTACTGGCAACAACCTGGTGACAATGTGTTTTTTCCCTCAAATTGCTGTGAGAAGGGTTAGATGAAGGGAAACTGAACATTTAAGGGGGGTTGGGTTTTAAGTACAAACACCCTGGGTACCACCGCATTGTTAGTTCAAACTTATTCAAAAAAAACGCATTTTGTTTTTTTAAACGGGGCAAAAACCCTGGGTCACAATATGTTTTTTTTAACCCGAATGCTTTGAAAAGTAAAAAGAAGCACTGAACACAAAATTTTGGGGGTTTTGAAATTGTAACACCTGGGTGCCACCGTCATTGTTAGTTCATACATATTCATAAAACACTACATGATTGTTTAATGCTGGCAGTATTTTAGTCACAATATATTTATTCCAAGAAGTATGAGTAGTAGATGAAGCATTTAGGTAGTTGTTTTATAATTTCCCTGGCACTTGGCCCCAACATAATTATTATTTCATACATATTTTTACAACCGTACTGGCTTGTATATTGCTGGCAGAAATCTAATTTAATTTTTGTCTTGTATTGAAACAGTTTATTTTTTAAATTTTTAAGCCCAAAAATAAGGGGGAATACTTTTAAGAACTGTTTTTAAAATGAGAGTAGTTTTAAACAGTTTTTTATTTAAGAAATTAATTTATCTTTGAAAAAAAAAATATAAAATTTAAAAGTATACTAGTATTCATTTTCTAATACGTTTATGACTTTATTAATTTAAATTAATTTCATTAATTTTTAAGTAATTATTTATTAAAATAATAGCCTAATTGTTTTTAATTTATAGTTTGAGGGTAGATATTGAAGTAAAAATCGGGCTCCTACAAAAATCTTTTTGCCCGGAAATTTAAGTCAGGATTAAAATTTTAAAGGCTCTGTAAGCAAAGTATTAGAGATCAGCTATAACCACTAGTTTCTATTATGAACTTTAAATTCATTTTTTTTGTTGATTAAAAAAATGTTCCAAAGATTTGGGCCCGTACCCGGGTAAAACTGGTGCTACAAATTTTTTTAAACCCAAATTGAACAATTGTTTAAAATAAAGAAATAATAACAAAGTTATGCGTTACACTATATAGGTTAAAGTAATAGTAAGGATAAAAACAGTACCGAAGAAGTAACATGGGGGGGAGGAAACGTACATTGTTGCTAATTAGTGCTGAAGAAGTACATTGTTTGTGGAACGTACATTGTTGCTAATTAGTGCCGAAGACGTAACATGTTGTGGTAAGTCCATTTTTGCCCCTTAGTCCCCAAAGAAGAAAACTTTTTTGTGGAACTAATTTTTTGCAAATTTAAAATGCCGAAGAAAAAACATGTTTGGGGGAACGTAAAAAATTGTTGCTACTTAGTGAAAAGAAGTAACATGTTTGGGAACTTACTTTGTTGCAAAATTAGTCCCCGAAGAAGTTACTTTATTTGGGGAAAACGTACTTTGTTGCTATTTTGCCGAAGAATAACTTTTTTTGGTGGAACGTAAAATTGTTGCAAATTAGTGCGAAGAAGTAACATTTTGGGGGAACTTTACATTTTTTCAAAATTAGGCTGAAGAAGTAAAATTTTTGGGGAAAACGAACATTTTTTGTTTTTAAGTGGGGAAGAAGTAACATGTTTGTGGGAACGAAAAATTTTTTGCAAAAATATTTTGCCGAAGAAGTAAAAATGTTTGGGGAACCCGTACATTTTTGCTAAAAAACTTTCTTTATATAGTATCTGTTTATTGAATTTCCACATTTTTTGCGAAAATTTTGAAAGATTTGGACGTGAGATTTGATAGCAAAAATAAACTTGTCTTTTAGTTAAAGGTTGAAACCAACCCTACGCCTGCACAATGGTTAAATACTATAACGCCAAACCAGTCCGGTATCTGAATCACGGCTTAACGCCGTTGAAAAAGTGAAAAAACCCAAGGCCCCAAAAAAAAAAATTATTGAAATCTTATAATACCGAAATTTTATTTTGTTAGTTTTATATTCACTTAACACAAAATCGCTCATTCAATATTTGATAATGGAGTAAATAAAAAAAATCGTTGTTTTTAAAAAATATATTTAAAAAAAAAACCCACATTTAGTTTTCCTCTTAAAAAAAATATAGATATTTCCAAACCTTTTTATAATCTAAATTTATTTTAAAAGGTTTTAAATACATTTGGATTTGAGCACCCTTTTTAAAAATTTTTAAATTCCCCTCTTCCAATAGTATAGCATCAATTAAAAAAATATAACATCAATTATTTTTTGGGGTTTTAATTTAAATAAATAATGTACTAAATACTTTACTCCATTGGCTAGTTCATCTAGTAGCATCTCTATAATTTTAAAATATTTTGCAATAGAGCTTTCTTTATTGAACTTTTATGATTAAATGTTATCGTCCCATGTTTGAAGTTAGTTTGGTTTTTTAACTTAAAAAATTATCCCAATTTAATCACATTCAATTTAATTAAAAAAAGCTCAATAAATTTTTTACACCCTAACCAAAAAATTGACCAAGAAAACTTGGAAAAAAATTAGTTTGTAAGTTTTTTGAGTTTAAAACTGTTGAATATTTTAAAAAAAATTTTTAAACGTGTTTTAATTTATCTTAAATTTTTGGGGTTTAAAATTATTAATTAAATTAAATTATAGGCATCTTGCTAGCTTAGTATTTTAGCACTCTCCCTTCTTTATTTACGGGATGATCACGGGTTAAAAAATCCAAGGGGTTTCCACTTAAATTTGCCATGGGGGTTTAAACCTTTTGTCCTTAAACAACGTTTGACTATCACGTTAAAAATGCCACTGGCGTAGACAGTCAAGATAAAATAAAAACTAAGAATAATCTTCACTGTTGATTTTATTTCTCAGCAGTGCTATCTGAACTATCTCCATGGAATCAGTGTAGTGGACGGTTTATGCAAATTTAGTTCAGTAAACTCCAAGAACTATTTCCATTTCTCATTTTTTAGTTGATCGAAATATTGCTACGATTTATTAAATTTTAAAAGGGAATTATTTAAAAACAAGGGAACACTGGGCCTTAAAAAGTAATTTTTTTAAAGTAAAAAGATTTTAGTTTTAAAAAAAAAATTTGGGACCCTTTATTTTTTTTTAAAGAACCAAATTTTTATTTAAAAGAAAATTTCAATCATAATTTTCGTTTTATAAAACTGAGTATATAATAAAACATATTTTTTCTCCGTGATATGCTTTTTTTGGGAAAATTTTAATTTGATATTTGTAAAAAAGGGAAATAGTGAGGTCCATATTTTAGTTTATTTATTTATATTTACATAAATTAAGCAAGTTCTATATATTACAAAGGTTTGTTATCTATTTGATTTCATTTGACTTTATTTGAATTTCAACATCGTGAAAGTAAAGGGAAATTTTTTTTTTTCATCGTTAAAAAAAAGGGAAACCTTCCCCCCTATTTAAGGGGAAATGAAAAAAATTTAAAAAAAATTTAAAAAACTAAAAAGTAATAAGTTTTAAAACCAAAGGTTTAAAACTTTTAGATTTTAATAATTTAAAAAATTATGGTATAAAATTTTTACATCTTTTTATAAAACCCACCATTCCCCAAAAAGGGCCTTATCAGGGCCCGAAGAAACCTTATGGAAAAAATTTTTCGTAAATGATTTTTACTTGATACCATGTTGTTTTAAGGGGCCAACAAACAATTTTGCCAAAAACGACCATAAGGTTTTTGGGTTTTAAAAAAATTTTGGTAATGGTTTTTTTTAAAATGGGGGGAGTTTTTAAACCTTTTAGGCAACTTGTTGTAATTTTCTACCATAACATCCTTTGAAAAGTTTTTTTATTATGTATCAGACATGCCTTTTGTTGTTGTTATATTATACTTGGAAGTTGGCATTATTTTCTAAATGTAAATGATTTTTTAATATTTACTTTAAATAAAACCCAAAACCTCACCAAGGAAAAAAAAAATTTTTATTCCCCGTTAAAAATTGTTTTTTTGTAGCCCCAAAAAATTGACCCAAATTTTTTTAAAACAAAAATATGGAAAAAAAGGCACTTTTACTGTTGGATGCTTTTAAATTTTAAAATTGATATAAATTATTTATGGGTTTTTTAAAAAATTTTACTATCCCTTTGTAACAAATTAAAACCAAAAAATTTTTTACCAAAGGAAAAAAAATAATAAAAGTGCATTTTTGATAAATTTAATTTTTGTACAGGGATGTTTTACATTTTTTAAAATATCAGTTATTCAAAAAAACCCCGGGTTTTTTACGGGTTTTTCATATTTTTTGACAACAGTAAAACCAAAATCACCAAAGATCCCTTTATATTGGAGGGATTAATAGTAACACGCCCCCCCCCCCCCCAAGGCCTTTTTTTTAAAAATGGTGCAGTCTCCCCCCACAAGGTTGTACAAAAGGGGGCAGTTCCCCCCTTTCCCCAAGGTTTGTAACAATTGGGGGGAGTCTACCCCACAAGGGCCATGTACAATTGGTTTCGGGTTTTTAAACCCCCACAAGGGGGGTTTTACAAAGGGGTTTCAGTCTACCCCCCGAAAGGGGTTTGTACAATGGGGGAAATTCCCCCCCCCACAAGGCTTGTATATGAGTGCCCGTTACCTCCCAAAAAGGCTTTTTTTTTTACAAAGGGTGCATCAACCCCCAAAAGGCTTGTACAATGGGGCAGTATTTCCTCCACAAGGCTTTTTTAAAATTGGGGTTTTGGCCAGTTTTTAACCTCCACAAGGCCTTTTTTTGTACAATGGTGCAGTCTTTCCCCCCAAAACCCAAAAATTGTTTTAAAGGGTTTCAAATTTTTTACCCCCACAAGGCTTTGTACAATGGGTTCAGTTCTACCCCCAAGGCTTGTACAAAAAAGGGGGCAGCAAACCCCCACAAAATGTACAATGGGGGGCCGTTTTTTACCTCCACAAGGCTTTTTTTACAATGGGTGCAGGTTTTACCCCCACCAAAAGGGTTGGGCAAAAGGGGGCCAAAATTTTTTACCCCCCACGGCTTGTTACAATGTTGCAGTTCCCACCCCACAAAAGGGTTGTTAAAAATTGGGGGTTTCCCGTCCCAAACCCCCAAAAAAGGCGTACAATGGGTGCAGTTTTTTTTTACCATCAAAAAGGCTTGTACAATGGGTTTTCAGTCTACCCCCAAAAGGGTTGGCCAATGAGTGGGAAACCCTACCTCCACAAGGGGTTTTTTACAAAAGGGTTTTTCAGTCTTTCCTTTCCCCAAAGGGCTTTTTACAATGGGGGGGTTTTTCAGGGGGCTACCTCCCAAGGTTGTTCCCAAAGGGGGCAAATTTTTACCTCCCCCCAAGGGCCCTTTTACAATGGGGGTTTTCAAATCTACCTTACAAGGGTTTTACAAAAAGGGGTTTTTGGGGAGTTTTTTTTTTTACCCCACAAGCTTTGGGTTTTTTTTTTCTTTTTTGGGGTGCAGAGGGGGGGCTACCTCCACAAGGCCCCTTTTTTAACCAATTTTTTGGGTTTTAGGGTTTTACTCCCCCACAAGGTTGTACAAAAAGGGGTTTCAGTTACCTCCACAAGGCTTGGGACAATGGGGGGAGTTTACCTTTCCCCAAAAGGCCCTTTTACAAAAAGTTCAGTTCTAACCCCCAAAGGGTTGTTTCAATGGGTGCAGTCTACCCCCAACCCAAAGGGTTGTACAATGGGGCAGTCAACCCCAACCCCCTTTTAATGATTTCAGTTTTTTGTCACCAGGCACGAAACACGGGGGAGCGATACAGGGTACATAAAGTTCAGGGCAGGACGAAATTTGTAAAATTTTTTGAAATACATTGTTATTTTCAAATCATAATTTATTTTACTAAACCCGTTGGCCGGGAACGATTTATATCCCCTAACTTTCTTAAAACCCTTATCAGTTAATTATGTTTATTTACTAAGGAAATTATTTTTGACAAAATGAAGTTTTTTTATGTAGAAGTATCACGTGCTCCATACCTATATATCTTAAAATTAGTTTGTATTTCCAGTAACATTATTAATACAACAATAGATGTTTATAGTGTCATGTTAATACAGGCTACAAATATCTGACTACTAGCCTGCTAATTGTTTTATTGTAAACTAACCGTTTATTAAGGAATTAAAGAAAATAGGAATTTAAGATATTCCCTAGAGTCATTTTTCTATTTAAAACATTTGTATTATTAATTCATAATAAACCTAAATTGGATTATTATTTCTTAACTAACCTCTTTTTTATTTAGTGTGCACACATCTCCTTTTAAATTTTTTACTTTCAATTATTTTTTATTATTTTAAATTTTCCCCGAAGATAGGGAATTTTTAAATAAAAAATGTAAATTAATGCCGCGAAATAAATTTTTCTGGGAAAATATTTATTGTAACCCCAAAAATTTTAGTTTTAAAAAAATACCCAAAATATTTATTTTCAAACCACCAAAGGCAAATAACAGGCGTCATTCAATTATTTATTTCTTTTGACATTGATCACCCACCTAAAGTTTTATTTGGTACCTCTACAAAACTAATAGTTACAAAAGTAATAGTTACAGAATCATAGTTACAGAATTAAAAAGTTTTTCAGAAAATAATAGTTACAGAACAAATAATTACAGAAGTAATAGTTTTAAAAAACTTTAAAAAATTTTCAAAATAATAGTTACAGAAGTTATATCATCCCTAGTATTTTTTTTGAGCTACTGGCAACGCGCCTCTATAATACCAGGAGGTCTGGACGTCATAGGCTCTATAAAGGGATTCACTGAGCTAATAGCGACCCATCTCTAAAATACTAGAAGATCAAGATACCACTGGTTCCCCAAAAGGGTTCAAAACTACTAAAAACACTTTCCCTACAATTTCTGGTAATCTAGACGTCATTTAGCCCCCCAAATTTCTTCACGAGATTTTTTTTATTTTTGATGGAGGGTTGGCAAGTACCCGAAGCACCGCTGGTGGGGTTTGAACAGCTATAGCTAGTAGATGTACATGTTGGGGTGACTTGGGCTAAATGAAACCCCCTTTGACAGCCCTAAAAAACCCTTTAAAATAAAAAAGTACATTATTATAAAAATAATTTCGATTCATAGTCAAATTTTTTCCCAAGTTTTGCCCAGTTTTCCATCCCCCTTGTACACTTTGGAATTTAAAATTTTATGATATTTACAGTTCCCATTGCCAGTTTTTTAAATTAAAATTTTTTACTTATCCAAAAAAATTAAAAAATCCACACAAAAACAAAAAAACACATTAAAAACACACACACAACACACCCCACCCCACACACACACACCACACACACACACACAAAACACACCCACACACCACACAACACACACAAAACCCCAAACACCCCCACAACCCCACACAAAAATTAGGTTTAAAAAGCCCCAGAAAAGTTTTTTAATCAAATTTAAAAGACATTAATCAATATCAATTTAAATATATAGTGATTACAAGAAAGGGAAAAATTTTGCTTTATTTTAATTTAAATTTTTTAACAAAAAACTGTGGAAAAAACAACATGACTTTCCAATTTATAAATTTTAAAAAAGTTTTTTTACAAAAAAATAGGAAAAATTGAAATAATA
This sequence comes from Stictocephala bisonia, assembly GCA_035578905.1. NCBI lineage: Eukaryota > Metazoa > Arthropoda > Insecta > Hemiptera > Membracidae > Stictocephala > Stictocephala bisonia. The sequence continues at coordinate 28,369 of JAQJVL010000959.1, read as the reverse complement.
ATACAAATCCTTTCAAACATCAAGTTTTGGCCTATATTATGGACCTAAAAAATAATTTTTAGGGTTTTTATTAAAAGATTTAAAGTATTAGGGAATTATAATTTCTAAAATGACCAACCATATTATTTTTAAAATTTTAGAAAATATAAAGCTGTAAAAAACCATGAATCTAAGGTAATAATGATTTTAAACTTAAATGGCACATTGTTTTATTGAAAAAAAATTTAAAAAAAATTTAAACCCTACTTTAGTATTAAAATTTTGCTATTTTTTAAAAGGGCCCTATATATCTCCAAAAAAATAAAAAATTAAGCCAAATAAAAGACCTTTTTTTAATTTTTTTTTTAATGATTATATTCTTAAATTATTCAAAAGTGACTGTTTCCCAAAAACATAATCCAAAAATTTAGTATTTTAAAATTTAAATTTTTATGTTATTTTATATAATAATGTTTAATTTTAAATGTTCAAGTACATAAACTTTTAAAATTCAAAATAAAGGAAAGGATAAGAAGTTATACCCCTTTCATAAGTTTGTTTGTGTTTAGAATAAAATACAGTTTTTAAATTTTTTTAAAAACTCCGAAAATTTTAAAATTTTAAAATATAAATTTTTAAATGAATCAAAGTTTTCCCCGGTTTTTTTTACATTTTTTGTTCCTTTAACACTCCCTTGAATGAAGGAAAAAAGTATAGTTAAAAAACAGGTATTAAATTTCATGTTTGATACGGGGTGGTATAAAAAAAAGCACAACATTGTTTTCGTGACAACAAAAAAGTAATTATAAGTTAAAAAAAATGGTTTTTGTTGGGTAAAATTTGTTTTTTTTACAACCGACACAGGGTTTTTTTTTGAAAATTTTCCCCAACTTTTTTAAAACCCAAAAAACAAACAGTTTTCTAAAATTTTCCCTTTATTAACCCCCAGGGTTTAAACGAAAGGGGTCTTTACTAATAACTAAAAAACTTTTGGTAAAAAACCCCATCAAGGTGTTGTTTACAACTCCAAACGTTTCGCCTATAGTATTTTTGGCATTTCCCCATGGGATCTTGAGACTTAGGTGGCAATACAATATCTCGGTTATATATTCCTTAATAACCTAATTTTCATACCTCATTTTTGAAAATACAAGTGTAAGTCTTTTTTACAACTACCAACGTAAACTTGTGTTACAGTACCGTTTAGAATATTTTTGAAATTTATTTTTAAAACAGACTTTTTTTTCTAAATTTATTTTCAAGGGGGCTTTTATAAGTGAAAATTTTTTTGGAATTAACTCACCATAAAATTTGGAATTTTAAAAAAAAATTGTCTATCAAAGGGGAAAAAACTATTTTTAACCCTACCCTTTTTTGTAAAGCAAAATGGGCAGCTTAATTTTTTTTTTTTTGTAAATTTTTTTTTTGCTTTCACATTTTAAAAACATTGCTATGTAAGTGAGAATTAAATGTCCCAAGCCCGGGCCAAATTTCCAGGGCAATGTGGGAATTGTGTACCCCTTGTTTTAAAAAGTCCAAAAAAGTAGCTTTTAAATTAGTTATGGAAGTTTTAATTTTTTATGCCACGGTTTTGCACGGGGTTTGAAAAGTAAAAAAAGGGATTTAAGAAATTAAAACACACTTTGGTTTAATGTTTATCTGAATTTCCCTCCTTTTTTAACATATGACAATAAATTCTCACCAACTTTTTTACTTGTTAAATAATTCACTCTTTTATTCCATTAGGTGAATAAGCAATAAAAAAAGCCAATTTGTATTTATTATGTATTAGTAAAATAAACTCGTATCAAATTTTATTGCTAGCGTAACTTAACTTTTGATTTAAGATTAGCTTCCCTTAGTAATTTTGAAAGGATTGTTCCTATTTTCATGTACATACAGTTTTAATCCTATAATTCTTTTCATCATACAAATAAAGATCGCAAGGAAGCCTCTAAAAACTGTATTAGTTTCTTTAACTCTTTACATTTCAGAATTTATACAAAAAGACAACCCAAAGTACGTGGGCCCGAAACATATTTTTTCGTACAAAAGTTTAAACAGTTCAAAATTAACAAAGTGAAATTTAATTTAAAAATTATATATTTACTTAGAAGAGATTCAATTTTGTTTGTAAAAAGTATTACAGAAACTAAAATAATAATAAACGTAGACAATAATAACACCAGCTGTTAGCGTATTCCACAGGTTTCAGTTTCTTGAATGTATTCAGTTTTTGCGTAAAAATGTGTGCAAATTTTGTTCATTTTATTTTTTAGCCCAAATTTTGGTAAAAAATTTTAAATTTTTTTTCAGATTTCCCTAAGTGTTTATTTTTTAACCCTTTTTCAGGGTGATTCATGACCCCTTCTGCCCCCTTCAAAAGTACATTCTAAATAAACCCAAAAAAAAAAAAAAAAATGCTATTAAAAAACCAAAAGGGCAGAAACTCTTCGTTGATGAATTTCGGTAATAATCATGAATAAAGATTTAAATAACATTGTAAAAAAATTATGGAAAAGATAAATAAGAACGGAAATATCGTGATTTATAATGTAAAATTTTCCCCCGATTTAAAACTTTAAATTTTTAGTAGGTTTTAAAAACTGTTTTATTTAGTAGTTTTAATTAATTTGGGTTAAATGTAAGAAGTTGGGCAAGAATCTCCCTTTTTTTTTCGTTTAGTGTACAATAACTTTCCTTTTTAAAAAGGGTTTTAAAAAAATAATAAAAAAAAACATACAAAAATTTTAGAAATTTGAATATGAGAAGAAATTTATGTAAGCTAAGTAAAAAAAAAAAAAAAAAAAAGATAAATAATACAAAAAATTTAACTTTATTTAGTTTTTAAAAATTCATAAATACTTTAAAAAGGAAAAATTTTGGGCTAACTTTAACACCTTTTTTACAAGAAATGTAAAAAAGGGTCATCATTATTTAAAACATTTTAAAGCAAAAATTTGTGCACTGCAATTTTCCCCTTTTTTTATTTACCTTTAAATTTTTCCCTTTTCTGGTAAACTAATCCATAATAAGGGGAATTAATTATTTCCCGAAAAAATTTTTACTTGTCCCTTTTAAACCACTCCCATAAAACAATAAAGTAAAAAAGATAGACCCCAGGCTATTGTGGTCGTTTTCGCCCCCGCCCCCTATTTTTTTTGAAAATTTATTAGTAATTTTGTGGTTAAAAAGTTCGAGAAAAAGGGGGGGGGTGCCCATCGTGCTGGATGTAAAAAATTTTTTGTTTAAAGCAAAGTAACCTCCCCCAACAGCTGCGGCAATAACTTGGGGGAAAGGGCAAATAAAATTCATTTTTTAAAGGGACCAGGTTTTAAAGGGCCCCAAATTTGCTTTTTGTGTAAAAACCCCCACACAAACAATTGGGACTAAATCGGTGTTTTAAAGTTTGTTCCACTTTCCCCATGACCAATTTTTTTCGCGCAAAAAAACCCCTTTAGCAATTTGTTGACTTTAAACTCTATAAATTGGCTTTATCCCTAAAAATTTCGCTTGTAGAGTTTTTGATTAGAAAATTTAAAAAAATTTCCAAAAAATCCAAAAAAGAAGTTGACCCCCCCCCTGACTCAAAAATTTGGGCCCTTTTTTTTATGAAAAGGGTTTAAAAATTTAATTTAAAATTTTTTAAATTACCTCCAACTAATGGTTTTCCCTTTCTACACCCCCATTTGTCCCTTTAAGACGCTTGTTTTAAACCTAGAAATTTTTTAACTTTCCACTACTATCAAAACCAAGTCAGACATACAATTAAAAAGCATTGATCAGCTTTTTTATCCGCTACTAAAGGGCTTGCATTATGTTCATATTTGACATTAAAGGGAAAATAACTTTTTTATTTGTTTTTAAAAAAATTATTTATTTTTTATTTCTGTACTAAAAATTTAATTTTAAAAATAAAAAATAGTTTATTTATTGGACCCCCAAAAAAATTTCAATTTTCCTTAAACTTCGTCTTTAAATTTTTTCTTGGGGAATTTTCTTTTTTTTTTTTTAATACTAAATAAAAGGGAAACTGCCTTTTCTTAAATTTCTTAGTTTACATCAAATTTTTTAAGAAAAAAAATTTTTTAAAAAAATTTTGTATGACAATTTTTAAGACTTTTTTAAATTTCCCTTTTTAAGGGGAAAAAAATATTGTACACTAAAAAGTAAAAAAAAACGGAGTTTCTTAACTCAATTTCTTGCAAATTTTAACCCCCCAAAATTTCCTTTTTAAAAATATAAAAAAATTTCAGTTTTGAAAACCTAATTTTTTTTAGTTTTTCTCGTGTCAAATTGCACTAGATATCATGATATTTTCGTCTGAATTTATCTTTTTATCTGAATTTATCCATAAGTTGTTATTTCAATCCTTATGCATGATTCTTACCGAAATGTTTGACTGGATGTAAATTCACTAACGAAGATTTTTCAGACCTATGTTTACAAAATATTTATTTTTTTATTTCTTTTGGGGTAGAAAGTTAAAGTTAAAGTTTGGGGTTGAAAAATCCCAAAAAACACCCCTTATTTAAAAAAGGGAAACAACAAATTGTTTAGTGAATTTTAATAAAAAAGACTTTGAATTTTAAAAAGAAGTTCATATAAAGTACTTTCAATAATCTTTAAAACTCAAAAAAAAGTATAAAAAAAAAAAACAAGAAAGGGTTTAAACCCTATAAAGGGTTTAAGGGAAAAAAACCCCCTTTTTTTTTAAATCAAACTCTCAGTGTCCCTGTTAAAATATGTTGTGTTGAACATTCTACTCTCCATTAACAAAATGTCATTCGGCCAGTCAATCTGTTCTTTAAATTACTTTTTATGTCCACCGATATTTTCTAAGATCCAGTTAATATTTAAATTGACTGGCAATATTTAAAAATATAGCAGTTAATTATCACAATTTTAAAATGAAATATACCTTGAAGTAAAGAGTATAAGAACACAGCCGTCATGTAAAACTAAAACAACAGTTAAGTTTTACTTTGTTATTGTATATATTTGGTTTCTCAAAATGCAATTACCAAAAAGAAAAGCAATTTCTTAGCTAACTGGTTCTCCCTAAAATCTAAAATTGTATTTTAATATATTGTTTAAACCTTTTTACCAGATTTTAAAAAAAAATTTTTAGGGAAAACCCTAATGTTATTAAAACTCCCTTTCAACTTTACAATTTTAAATTAAAAGTTTACCCTGACTAAAAATACCCCATGAAGAAAAACCGTTTTTAAATTTTAATTTAAACAGTTTTTAATTCTAAATAATTTCCATATACCCAAAAAATGGAAAATCTGTATAGGGTTTTGTTCAATAAAAAAAAATAATAAACCCAAAAAATATAATTAAAAAATTCACTTAAAATTGTTTTAAAAATAACCTTAAATCAAAGCAAAGTTAAAGGGTTGTCAACGAAAAATCTATTTCCTTTTCATATGAAAAAAACCTATAATTTTTAAATTTTTTTTGGTTTTTGAAAATAATAAAAGTTTTAAAATTTTTACCAAATTTTTTTTATTAAAAGTAAAAAATAAAGTATTTGCTTTTAAAAAAAAAACAATAAAAATATTTAAAATGATAGGGTTTTTGGAATTTTTTATGGCCCTTTAATTTAAACTAGAAGTCCCTCTTAAAAGGGTTTTTCCCTTTTTTCCCAAAAGGTGAGAATTTTATTTTAATTTGGATTTCAGTAATTCATATTAAATTGTGGCAGAATTGTTTTTAAAAATACTTTCATTAAATTAAACAAAATTAAAATTTCTTACATATTAAGATTAGTAATAAGACCCCAAAACTTGTTACTTAATTATACTAATCAAATTTTCTTAAAAAAACCCCCCCTTTGAGTTGTAAATGGGGAAAAAAAAGGGACGATTTGGAGGCACTTACGTCGAGGAAGGCAGGACTTAGTTTATTTTTTTGGAGTTTTCTGGGGGAAAGGAAAAGGGAAAAGGGCCTTTTAAATTTATTCAGCTGTCACTACTTTACTTTAACGTTTTCTACCGGGAATGCCGGTAATACCGGGAATAAGGAGTTAAAAAAAAAGTCTTTTTATCATATACATAGATCCCAAACCAGGGTTGGGAAATTTAAATTTTTAAAAAAATCGTTTTATTTGTAAATTTCCATTCCAGTATTTTATATTAAAAAATAAAAAAATTTTTAAATAATTTCCTTTGTAAAAACACAAATAATAAAAAATTTTAAAAAAACAGGGTTTGGGGAAAGGTTTAGGGGTATATTTTTAAATTTAATTTTTAAATTATTTAAATAAATTTTAAAAAAAAGGGTTTTCAGTTTAAGTACATGGCCCATACCCAAAAATTTAAACATATTTTACTCGTTTTTTGCTTTCCCCGGGGATGGGCCCAAAAAGGAAAATTTTGAAAAGTTTAGGGAAAACCAACTGGGGTTTTTAAACCGTTTTTAAAGGAAATTTTTTTGTATTTCAAAATTTAAAACTTGAAATTTTAAAAAAGGGGGGGGCCCTTTTCCCAAAAATTTTAAGTCATATAATACTAATATTTCTAAAAAAACAAGGATAAAATAGTTATTTTCTATTGCTGCTTAAATCTATAATTTAATTGATGGGAAATGAGAAATTAATTAATTTTCAATAATAAATTTGTAATAAAATAAATTTTTTTTAATAACTTCTTTCTTTTTTCTTCTTTCTTTAACTATCTTGAGGGTATACATACTATGAAAAGTGTTTTAATAAGTTTTTTTTATTATTTTTTTTTTTAATAAATTTGTCTTTTTGTTACGATTGTAAAATAATCCCAAAAACGGGGACCTTAAAAAAGGGGTAAATAAAAAAATTTGCCATATAAAATAAGGATGTTAGTTTTAAAAGGCATTATTTTCCCTTTTAGAGGTTGTAATTTTTTTGACCGGGGTCGTCCCCGCTGAAAATCCAATTTTTCACTTTTGAATTTTTTCAAATAAAAACTTTTAAAAAAGGGGAAAAACCTTTTTTTGGTTGGGGTTTCCCTTTTTAAATGTTTTTAAAAAATTTCCTTTACCCGGGCCTTGGCCCCCGGCATTCGGAAAAAAAAAGAGTAAAAAGTGTTTTAAAGGGATAGATTGTTTTAGATTTTTACAAAATTACAAAGGTCATTAAAATTTTTTTCAAAAGTTCATTAAATAAAATACCAACTCGTAAAGTATAAATTTTTAAAAATTTAAGAAAAAAAACCAATAATTTTTTTAGGGATTTCTGTAAAAACCCCCCAAAGGGTTTCCCTAAAACAAAAATCCAAGGTAATAAACGTAGAAGTCATTTAACTATAATAGATATTTTCATACCATTTCTGTATTTTCAAATATTTTGTAATAAAAATTTTTTTTAAAATTTTTTAGGAAAAAATAATTTTGTAATAATAGGAAAATAAACTTAAATTTAAAATCGAAATAACGGGGGAATTTTTTTGTTTAAAATTTTAGACAATTTCCATGGACTTTTTTTTAAATAGCCCCGGGGGAAAAAAAAGCTTTTAGTTTTATATACTTTTTTGGGTTATACTAAAACAAGAAAAAAAAAATATTATTTTATCGTAATTTTATAGACAAAAATTTTTAAACACCAAAAAGCAAAATAACAGAGACTATCTGATTAAAGTTTTAAGAAGATAAAGGTGCCCTAATAAAATTTTCCCCCGAACGGTTTTCCCTTTAAAAGGGTAGCCTTTTATTTACGTTCTAGAAAAGGATTTTGAAATATCTTCCTCAAAGTCAGAAATGAGATAAGTAATAAATGTCCCATACTAGCCAACCAAATATGTTGTTGCCAATTCACAATAAGAGTGAGTGAGTTTAGAACTGTGTAACTATACTTAAACATTATTTTTTTAACAATGTAAGCATGAAATATGAATAAAATTACCAAATGTTCATTAACTTTGGAACCAAAGTAGTTCCTATGAATCCCAAAGGGTTTTCCTTTAACATTTAAAAATTTTTATTTAAAAAAAAGGAAAAATCATGGGGTTTCAAGGGGTATAAAATTTTTAAAAAATTTATTAAAAATCGGCCCTAAAAGTTTCCGGTAGACAATTGTAATCTTTTAAGCACAATTTTATCAAAAAGCAAAACTTATTTTTTGTATGAATTAATAAAAACAAATTAAATAAATAACTTTAGGAAACAATTTTTTTCCCATTAATTTCCTAAAATGTTTTACGTATAAAATCGTAAAAACCAAAAAAAAATTGGGGGAAAAAATAATTTAAAATTTTGCTAATGTTTTTTTTTGTCTGGAAAAAGGTTTTCGTGCTCTCCATTTTTGAATGGGGGTCCGTCATTCGATGGCTAATAGATTAATCTTCTGCAATCATTTTATCATTGTATACAAAAAAATTTTTTTGTCTTTAAAAAAAAGGTTTTTTAAATAAAATATTCATTAAAATTTTTATAAAAATTCTTGTATATTTAAAAATATAAAAAATTACAATAAACACCTTTAAAAGCGCCAAAATAACCTACAAAATGGTTTTTTAAAAAAAAAAAAAATGTATATTCCCGTATTTGGGGAAAATGAATATAAACACATTTAAAGAGTTTCTTAAATAAAACCCCATAAATTATTTTTCATTGAAAATTAGGTTAAAAAAATAAAAATAATATCGGGCAAAAATATTCCCTTTTTAGTTACCCAAAAAGTTTTTTAAATTTTTTAAAAACACTCATTTCCAAAATTTTTTTGATTTAGAGCTAAAATTAATTATTTTTTTGCAAATTTAAAACTTTTAGAGCTTGTTATTGCAAGCTAGTTAAAAGTAGTTTGGGGGTTTTTTAAAAATTTTAACTTTTTTTACCAAAAAAAAATTTGAAAAATGAAACCCCATTTTTTTGAATATCATAAAAAAAAAAATTTTTTCGCATTGGGTTAAATTAAAAAATATTTTGGGAAAAAACTTTTTAACCCCTTTAGGAATGGGTTTAAACAAAAATTGAAAAAAAATAACAACATCCGTTTAAACATATACATAATGTCAGGTAATAAGAATGGCAATTGAATAATTTCAGTGCCAATAACTTGATGCTATAAAATGAAATTGTAAAATTATTTTGTTAACCCTTTATTTGATAAAAAGGTATGGTGTGGTTTAAACATTGTTTTGGTTTCGAAGGTGATTGTAGAGAAACTGGAGTACGAAGGTGATGTTTGAGAACTGACACCCAAGGTGAAGAAGAGAATGGAGAAAAAGGTTATGTAGAAGAACGAGGGCGAAGGTGATGTAAAAGGGAAAAAGAGATGAAAGGGTGAAGAGAATGGAGAAGAAGGTTTATTTAGAGAACTGAAGGGCCCAAAAGGGGATGTGAGAAATGAATAAAAGGGGTTGTAAAAAATGAAACAAAAGGGGGATTGGAGAATTTAGACGAAAAGGGGGATGTAGAGAACTGAGATGAAGGTGATGTCGAGAACTGATTTTCAAGTTTATGAAAAACTGAGACGATGGTGTTGTAGAGAAAATAAAACGAAAAGGGGGTGTGAGAGCTGAGACGAAAGGGAAATTTTAAGAATTTTAGTTTAAGGTGATGTAGAGAACTGAGACGAAGGTGATGTAGAGAATGAGACTGGTATCTAGAGGGAAATTTGAACGAAGATGATTTCGGGAGAACTAGACCCAAGTTTATGTAGAAAACTGAACGAAGGGTTTATGTTTGGAAAATGAGAAAGAACTGATTAGAGAACCCGAGACGAAGATGATGTAGAGAATAGAGTACGGAAGTGATGTAGAGAACCTTGACGAGACATATCTTGGATTAATCACGGTTTAAAAATTTAAATTTTAGCGATGGCAATTTTTACGTTTATTATTTGACTCTAATGTATTCAATCCCAAAATGAAATTGCTTACACAATGTTCTAAAGGTGTATGAGATGTTCGAAAAAAGAAAAACACTAAACAGTTAATTCTACCTATGTCAACGTTTTTCACACTTTTATTTTAATTACATGTCTAATTAATATTTAATTATGTGTTAATTTAAATAAAATTCGTTTATAAGTTAGTATGAAGTTAATAATTAGATTGTTAATAAGGTTAAGTTCTCTATTAACCCTATTTTCATGCAGTAACTATTGGCTAACAAAGCCCCATAAGACCCTTGGGTACAGGGACTTCCCCTTTAATTGGTAATTTGCCCTTACACATCCCTGGGGGGGTTTACCAAACCATTGCCAACCCGGGCCCCCTACACTCTACCCAAAAGTCTGACTGTTCAAATGTAACGTTAAAAATGAAACCACTTTAGAAAAAGTTTTTCAACTAAATATTTACCTACATATATATTTGAATATAACCCCCAAAGTGGGTCAATAACCTGTGCAGTTGGGGTGGTGGGGGGTCAATTTCCACTGGGGCATGTTTTGGGGGGGCGGGGGGTCAATACCAAATGTTCGTGTATGAAGTGGGGTCAATTTCCACTGGCATGTTGGGTGGGCGGGTGGGGGCAATACACTGTGCGTGTATGGGTGGGTCAATACCACTTTTAAACCCGAAAGGGTGGGGCGGGGGGTCCCTTACCACGGGGCGTGTATGTGTGGGGCAATACCACTGTGCATGTTGGGTGGGCGGGGGGGTCAATACCACGTGCAAGTATGAGGGGTTTAAAAACCCGGGGGCGTTTTGGGTGGGGGGTTCGGTCAATACCCCTGTGCAAATAAAGAGTGGGGCCCAAAACCATGGGGCCCTTTTTATGTGGGGGGCGGGTTGGGGCCCCAAAACCACTGGGCGTGTAAGGTGGGTCAATACCACTGTTTCATGTTTTGATGGGGCAAAACCAAATGTGCATGTATGGGGTGGGCCCAAAACCACTGTGCAAGTATGAGGGGTCAATACCACTGTGCAAGTAAGGGTTTGGGCAAAACCAAATGTTTCATTTATGGGGTTTGGGGGGTGGGGGCAATACCACTGGGGCGTGTTTTGGGGGGGATTTAAACCCCCCGTGTTTTAAGAGTGGGGCAATACCCCTGTGCATGTATATGGGCAATACCCCCTGGCGGTATGGGTGGGTCACAAAACCACTGTATTGAATGGGGGGGCGGGGGGGTCAATACCACTGTGGGTGTATGGGTGGGTTTTAATACCACTGTGCTTTTATGGTGGGGGGGTGGGGCAATACCCCTGTGCGTGTATAAGTGGGTCAATACCCTGTGCGTGTAGGGGGGGCAAAACCACTGTGCATTATGGGGGGGGTGGGGGGGTTTAAAAACCACGTGCGTGATGGGGGGTGGGTGGTTTAAAAAATCCCAAAAAAAGGGTTTTCCAGAGGGAGTACCCCCCTCCCAAAATTTTGTGGAAAGGTAAGTTAATTTTAACTTAAAAAATAAAAAATAAATATAGAATAAATAAAATAAAATTTTTGGATGTTAAAAAAAAAAAAAAAACTGAGTACCCCATATTTTTTATTAAACACTCCCCTTTACAACAAAGTTTTTTAAATTTTTTATATCATATATATAAATAATATATTTATATATATATTATTATATATGTAAGAAAAAATTTTTTAATAAGGGAAAAGGGAAATGTTTTTATTTTAGCTCTACTCTAGTTATTACCCATAGACTGTTGATATGTTTGGGGATTGTATCAAACAAAAGTAATGGGAAAAACCAGTACAGTACAATGTGATTATTACGATTAAAAAATAACACTAAATTTAGGATTAGAACCTACGCTAACTTTAACTCAGGAACAAAGTTCTGAATCATTACGCTGCACAGCCTTCTACAGTCTTTTCCATTTATAAAAAAAATTATAGGCTATATAATCCCAAACAAAATTTCCAAAAACAGCTTTGTTCAATATATTAAAGTTATTAGCCCATGAGAGGGTGGGTGAACTGATACCACTGAACGTGTATGGGTGGGTAGCCCATACAGTGTTCAAAGTACAGGTGTACTTTGAACACTCATCACGAAACATCCAAAATCTGGGCTTTAGGTTTAATGAAAATGGTGCTCAATTATTTTCCAAAAATTATATAAAAAACGGTAGAGCCAAAGCCCCTATAGTAGGTTTCAAAAAATTTTGAAATGTATCCCTTTTGGGCCCTTTTACTTTTACGATATTGTTGAATTAAATTTTTAACAAAGCATGGTTATTCATTTTATGATTTTGAATAACCCTATAATGTAACAAAGCATCTGAACAACCTTGCAATGTTTTATAATTTTCTGAGCCTAAATAGGTATTACGTTTAATTTTTAGGTAAACATCGTTTGTTCTCTAAAACTAAGATAAAAACACTTTTCTCGGGCGTGTGTGTGTTTTTTTTCTCAATAAAACACTCAAAATAAAAATTTCAAAATTGATTGGACATGCATATTTTTATGTTACATATAACCAAAATGTAAGGGGTAACAACTAAACCTCTTATTATAATTGTGAAATTTTTTTTTTTTAAAATAAAAGTATTTTTTAAATTTTTAAAAATACGTGTTGGTACATTTACAAATAAAGGGGAAACGCACAAAACACAATTTTAATTTCAATTTAAGCCCCAAAATGAAAAAAAACTTTTGTGAATCCCTCTGTCTGAGGAAGGGGGGGGCGGGTTTACCGAAAAAAATCACCCTAAAATTTTTTGCATTTTTTTACTTGTTTTTGTTTTAAAATTTTTTTTGGGGTTTTGTGCTTATTTTGTAATAAAATTTGTGTTGTGTGACGTTTAAAATTTTTACTGTAATTTTAAAGGGGAAATTTAAATTAGATCCAAATTTTTTCCCGGTGGGGGTCGTGGTTTGGCTTTGGACTGGGACGGTTGTTTCCCAAAGGTTTTGAAATTTCCCAACTGAGCTAAGGGCTTGAAATTCCCTCAAAGAAAAGAAGTTTGCGCCCCAGAAAACCAAAAACAAAACCGGGAAAAAAAAAAAAAAAAAAAAATTTTAAATTTAAAAATTTTTTTGGGTAGAAAAAAAAGGAGACATATTAAATTTTTGAATTAAAAAAAATTTAAATATGGATTTACGAATTTGGTTTTTTCAGTAATTTTTAATTTTAAAATTTTAAAATGATTTAATTTTAAAAAATCCATAATAATTAAAAATTTTAACCCTTTTTTTATGGTTTTTTTAAAAAAATTTCTTTAAAAAATCCTAGCAAAAAATGAGTTAAAAAATACACTTTTCTTAAGGTTTAAATCTTTTTTTATGTTTAAACATAATTTATAAAAAAAAAGGGTTTTAAAAATGGGGGTTAAATTTAAAACAAACAAGGGTTTTTAAAAAACCTTTATTCCTCGTATTTCATGGGATTTTTTCATTTTTTTTAAATTTCATTCTGTTTAAGTTTTGAAAACAAAAAAGTGGGTGCGCTAAGGGGGGAAAAGGGCCCAAAGGGCCTCCACGCAAACAGTTCCCGGGTTTAATTCTGATATTAAATTCGCCTTTGGGAAAAAAAAGGCGAACTTTAAACTTTTTTTAAAAAGGGGACATTTAAAAATACTTAGGGCCCACTAATAAAGGTTAAAAATTTTGGGGGAAATTTTTTTAAAAAAGATAAAACCTTTAAAAACTATTTATTAATTTATTTGTACTAAAACATTAACAGAATGAGAATGTTTTAGTTATAATTAACTATATTTCTTTATAATTTACTTAAAAGGTTTATATAACATTACTTATTCATATTTATAGCTAAATTTTACACTACACGTCATAAAGATAATATATTGGTAACGCGAATCTCAAAATTACAAGTTGAAAAAGAGCTTTGTGTAATATTGTGTAAAAAAAAGAAAAAAAACAGCAAACAAACAGTGTATCAGTAACAAAGAATGGCAAAAAAGCATGTGTACATTTAAATTTATCCCATTTAGGTTCTGTATGTAATATCATTCTAATAAAATTAGATAACTGACACAAAGAAGGAAATATTTAATATTAATACAAAAATGTCAATTTTGAAATTTTTTTACATTCGTAATGTATTTAATCCTTTAAAATAGAAAAACTGTAATAAAAAATAAAGAAAGAAAGAAAGAAAATTCAAAATTAACAAGAAAGAAATTAAAAAGAATATAATTTTCTCTCGTCTTTTGTAAACTAAACTAAAACAAACTTAAGATATTTTGCACTTATGTGGTCTCTGAGAGAATATGTTTAGCAACAGTCATATTTAGATAATTCAAATAACATACCAACAGTTCCTAATATTTTATGTATGAGAGAGTTGTAAGTTCTAAAAGAGCTTAGACAGATCTTCTTTGAAGTTTACCTTACTCGTATTGACATGGTACTTTGTAAAAATAGGTAAAGTGTTTAAAAAAAAAAATCGTAACTTAAGGTCAAATTTTTACTTTTTTCAAGTCTTGACCCTTTTCCCGAAATATTTATTTTTTTTTTTAAAGTCATTTATTTGGGAAAAATGGGAATAAATGACTTAAAAACATGCTTTGATAATTTAAATTTGTAAATAGTTTTCAAGAGTATTCATGTTTCATTATCCCTTACTAAGATTCCCATCATCAAGTTTTGAAACGAAAATGATGGGCGAAAAAGTATGATAAGTGTTAAAGAACGATGTAGGTTTTTGTTCTTAATAAGATCGACCCTTTTCCCAGAAAAGCATTTATTTTTAGCCCAATACCCAGGGAAACTTTAGGGGGGACATATTAACGTGGGAAACCGGAAAACCCCATTTTGCCCTTATGAAATTTTTTAGCTAACCCGACAACCTAAAACAACTTTCTGAACCCTTTAACCCCCCATCCAAAAAAAGCACCCCAGACCCCAGTAGTGTTCATGTCGATGGAAACCATTGAGTGGACACCATGTTGGTATTAAGAGGTATGATCATAGAACCTATAATTTACAATCTCCTCAACACTTTGTCCCCAAGTAGCTGGGTTACAATACTGAGCCACCAGTGCCGAATCATGTAGTCAGTTTCCCTCACACGTTTTCAAGTTACCAGTCACTGCTTTTGACACTTGCATCCTCATGTTATGTTAAATATTTAAAATATATTTTAAAACAAATTTCCTTTCATGCATCAAAGGAAAAATAATGTTCAAGGTTGTTTTAGAGTTTCAGAAATAGCTATTACATTTATTTATCTTAAATACTAGATGATAACACGTATTAGCCTATGATATTTCTTCAATCTTATATTATATTTGAGATTTAATAACTTTTTGTACCATTATTATACTTAAAAGGAAAAATTTAAAGGTAACTTAAAAAAAATAAGAAATTTTTTTAAAAATAACGCATTTCCTGTAGTTTCGTTGAAATATTTCATAATTTCAAAGATTTTTAATAAATCAAATTTGTACCATTACTAAGGGTTTTTTTAAAGTAAAAATTGTAAAAAAGAATGCTTTATAAATTGAAACTTGAAAAATACAATTTTTTAAAAAGGGTAAGTGTATGTGTTTAAAAGTGATGGAAAAGCCCAGAATTACTGTTTAGATCTAAAATATTAAAAATATAAATTAAAAATTCCTTTTATGAGACTGGAAAAATTTTCCATTTTTTTTTACAAAGGGATCCAACTTCTTCCCAAAACGTTTACTTGTACAATAATTTTAATTAAAATAAATAGTTTTATTTTAAAATGGAAAAAAATTACTGAGGGGGTTGCAAATTTTTTAAATAACATTTAATTTTGTAACCAAATTTTTCAAAAAAATAATTATTACCCAATTTTTCCCTATTTTTTTAATTTAAAATTTTTTTTTATACATTTTATAATAAAATCTTGTTCATTAGTAAAAGAAAGTTTTTAAAAAATTAAAAAATACACCCCTTCCCCTCAATTATATTTAAAAATCATAGAAGCCAAACCCAGTTCAAAAAAAGGCCTAAAACCACGAAACTCACAAAATTTAAATTTTTAAAATTTCAAATATAAAAAGTGCCCATTACAACACCCCCATTCAACAGGTATTTGTGTCAATGTTTCCATCTGGACACATAAGAATGATCACCCACCCTACAGTTACGTTCAACGTGCTTTATAAGTACTAGAATAAATAAGTGCACTTTTATCAACTCACCCAAACCACCCATTTTAAAAAATAAGACCACCCGTGGCAAAACCCCCCCTTTAAAAAGGGGGTACAAATTTTCGTAAAAACGTACAAAAAAAAATAATTTCAAATTTTTAAACAAATCACCCCTCCCCCATTGGGGAAAAATGGCCCACAAGGGGTTTTAACCCCCTTAATAGGTAGGTTTCAAAAATTTCTGTTAAAAGTAAAAAAAATAAAAAGTTCCAACCCTTTTTTTAAATTTACCCATCCCACCCCGTTGGGAAAAAATGGGCCCCGGGCCGTGGTAACCCACTTAAAAGGAAAGGGACAATTACGGGATAAAGTACAAAAATAAATAAGTCATTTTACAACAACCCAAAACCACCCAGTTAATAAAAATTTAACCCAAAAGGGGCAAAAAAACTTTAAAAGGGTAGGAAAAACTTACTGTATACGGGACAAAAATAAATAAGGGCCCTTTTAAACAAATCACCCAACCACCCCCGGGGGGAAATATGGCCGACAGTGGGGGGGAAACCCCCTTAAAAGGGAGGTTTCCAAAATTACTGTTAATACAAAAATAAATAAGTCACTTTAAACAACTCAACCCCCTCCACCCAGGTGGGGGAAAAAAGGGCCCACAGGGCTAACCCCCCTTTAAAGGGGAGGTACAACTTACGGGATTTCCCTTTCAAAAAAAAATAAAGTGCAAAATTTTATAAACTCAAACCCCTCCCCCCAGTTAATAAATTTTGACCGAAAGTGAAATAACCCCCTTAATGGGGAGGTACAACTTTCGTATACCCTACAAAAAAAAATAAGTGCCCCTTTAATCAACTCAACCCCTCCACCCAAAGGGGGGAAATATGGCCCACAGTTTGGGTAACCCACTTAATGGGGGAGGTACAACCTTTCTGATAAGTACCCAAAAAAAAATAAGTGCACTTTTTTCCCCTCACCCAAACCACCCAGTTAATAAATAAAGGGCCCAGTGGGAAACCCACTTAATGGGTGGTACCTCTTTCTGTATTCTACAAAAAAAAATAAGGCATTTTTAAACAACAAAACCCATCCACCCAGTTGGGAAATATGGCCGACAGTGGCTAACCCACTTAATGGGTAGGTACAACTTACTGTATACGTACAAAAATAAATAAGTGCACTTTAATCAACTCACCCATCCACCCAGTTTAAAAAATTTTGGGCGGACAAAAGGGTAACCCATTAAAGGGTAGGTAACCCAAATTACTGTATACGTTAAAAAAAATTTAAAAAAGTCACTTTTAATCAACTCACCCCATCCCCCCAGTTTTGGGAAAAATGGCCGACATGGGTAACCCACTTAAATGGGGGGGTTACAACCTTTTCTGTATACGTACAAAAAATAAAAGGGACTTTTATCAAATACCCATCCACCCATTTTAAAAAAAAAATACCCACAGTGACTAACCCCACTTAATGGGTTTGGTACAAAATTACTGTAAAAATTTCAAAAAAAAAATAAATTTCACTTTAAAAAACTCACCCCAAACCCCCCCAGGTTTGGGAAAAATGACCGACAGTAAAAAACCCACTTTTGGGTAGGTAAAAACTTTCTGTATACTACAAAAAATAAGTGCACTTTAACAACTCACCGTTTCCCCCCTTGGGAAATTTTTCCGACAGTGGCTAACCCAAATTTAAAGGGGAGGTACAAATTTCTGTTTACGAAAAAAAATTAAAAAAGGGCCCTTTTATCAAAACCCCCCAATTTCCACCAGGTTTAAAAAATATGAACCCACAGTGACCCAACCACATAATGGGGAGGTACAAAAAACTGTTTCGTACAAAAAAAAATAAAATGCAAATTTAATCAACTCACCCATTTTCCCCCCGTTGGGAAAAAATGGCCTACAGTGGCTAAACCCCTTAAAAGGGTTGGTTTCAACCCTTCTGTATACGGACAAAAAAAAAATAAATTCAAATTTTTTTCAACTCACCCCAAAAAACCCCCCAGTTAACAAAAAAGACTGGCAGTGATAACCCCCTTAATGGTAGGTTAAAAATTTCTGGGAAACGTTTCAAAAAAAAATAAAATGTACTTTAATCAACTTTTCCCATTTCCACCCAGTTGGGAAATATGACCGACAGTAGCTAACCCACTTAATGGGTAGGTACAACTTACTGTATACGTACAAAAATAAATAAGTGCACTTTAATCAACTTACACATCCACCTAGTCGGTAAATATGACCGACAGTGTCTGACCCACTTAATGGGCAGGTACAACTTACTGTATAAGTACAAGAATAAATAAGTGCACTTTAATCAACTTACACATCCACCTAGTCGGTAAATATGACCGACATGTCTTGGGCCCACCCTTAAAGGGTAGGTTACAAAAAAACTGTATAAGTACAAAATAAATTAAAATACACTTTAATCAACTCACCCATCCACCCAGTTGGAAATATGCCCACAGTTTCTGACCCCCTTAATGGGTAGGGACAAACTTACTGGGATAAGTACAAAAAATAAAAAAGTACACTTTAATCCCAAATCCCCCAACAAATAGTTGGTAAAATGACCCACAATGGGGGTAACCCAATTTTTTGGGTAGGTACAACTTACTGTATACGTAACAAAAATAAATAAGTGCACTTTTATCAACTCACCCCTCCCCCCCATTGGTAAATATTTACCCCACAGTGGCTAACCAAACCCTTTTTTTAACTAATTTCCCTCCCCGTAGTTTTAAATGGAAAATAAGGGCGTATAGTTTCTAAACCTTTAACAATAAAATTAAGTATTTTTCATTAATTCATTCACTAAGTGGGTTCAATGACCTGACATTAACTCCAAACAACCCCTACAAAAATACAAAAGGAAAGGGAAAAAACAATATAATTAAGGGGACTGTTTCAAAAACCCCTAGTAGATTTCATAAAACCCATTTTCTGACCCACCCCCTATCGAAAACATACATCCGGGTTGTACAAAAGAATAACATAAAAAAAGGTAAATGTATAATATTTTTAAAAATCAAATAAACACTTTTTCGAAAACTATTTGTAAGGGAAAAATAAAGAGTATAAATTTATAGTTTTTTCTTAGTAAACAACAATATAGTGTATTTTTTTATTATTTATTTTTTTTTAAAATTTTTTTTTTACTTTTAACTTTTTTTTTTTTTAAAAAACCGGGGATTTTTTTTTTGTTTTTTTCCAAAAAACAAAAGTAAAAAAATTTGTTCAAAAATTTTTTTGAAACCCATTCCCTTCAAAAAAAAATACTATAAAATTTTTTTTGTTTAGGTTAGTTTTGGGGGTCATGTCTAATAATCCATAATATACGATGCATTAAATAAACCCAAAAAAACAACAAATGAACCCCATTTTTTCTTTAATTAATTTTTTTTTTGTAAAAAAAAAATTTTAATAAATAATGTGGGTAAATTTTTTGTAAAAAAGGGATAATTAACTAAAATTGTCCCCCTGGTTTTGAAGCATAATTAAAAATTTAAATTTTTTTATTATTATTTTAAAATTTGGGAATACAAACCCTTTTTATTTTTACAATTTTAAAAACCCGGCTTATTTTAAATCAACTAGCATTTGAAAGTTACCTGAAAAAGTGGGGAAAAAGAGTGGAGGGATCCCGAAGGGGAATTTAAAAGAGCACTTTGGGAACCTAAAAATGAAAATTGCTTATTACAAAAAGACCCTGTTGGGGTATTGAGACCAAGTCCTGTATCATTGAATGTTACCTGCAATCTGGTATTGGGGAGTGGGGGCAACCCTGGATTTTGAAAAAAAAATGACACCCCGGGGGGGCCGTAGCTTTAAACTGGCGATATTAAAACATGGGAAAGTGGAATATTTTTCCCCGTTCCTGTATCATGTAACATTCAATGTTACTTGCAACGTGGTACGTGAGTGGAGGTAAGCCCTGAAGGTGAATTAAACAATACACCAGGGGAGTCTTAGCTGAAACTTGCAGTTATTAAAAACGTACAATGTGGAGTAAGAAAAACCCCGGGCCTTTTACATCGTGTTTATAAAAGCGTTACTTGCATTTGGGTAAAGTGGGGTGGGGGTAAGCCCTGCCCGGTTTAAATTAAAAATAACGTTAGGGGGGAGCTTAGTTTTAAAAAATTTTAGATATTAAAACATGTACAATGTGGAGTATTGAGAAAAAAAATTCTGTTTTCATGTGCATAGAGGGAAATTTCCTACAATTTTGATTTTGTGAAATTTGGGGGTAAGTTCCCAGGGTGAAATTTAAAAAGAGACCAGGGTGAGTTTAGCTGAAATTAGTAGTTAAATTTAAACCCTTTTACAATGTGGAGTATTGGGGATACGTTCTGTAACCAAATTTTCAAATGTTTTACCTGCAATATCGTTTGTGAGTGGGGCCCAAACCCTGGGGGTGAATTTTAAAAATGATACAAAGGGGGACTTAGCTGAAACCAGTAAAATATTTTACATGTTTCAATGTGTACTATCCTTTTAATTTATAACACCCACAATAAATAAACCCTCTAATAGGGAAAATTTGTGGCATTAAATTTTGTTAGTTTTGTGGGGCCCGCAAACCCCAGCTGTTTTAAACGCATTACATTTTCAGGAGCAAAACTAGCGCTCCACAATGGACCCCAAGACAAGTGATATTTTGTGACTCAAAATTTAAATTGGAGGGGAAATCAAATTTTTTGTAAAAATTCAATGGTTTTAAAATTTAGATCACGATTTAAAAAGGGTTTTAAACATAGAGGTTTTTACCGCAATAAAGGGACGTGAGTGGGGGCAAAAAACCCTGGAGGTGAATTAAACATTATACTAAGGGTGAGCTTAGCTGAAAACCCCGGATTTTTACATGTACAAAAGTGGACAAATTAGAACACTTTTTTATGAGTAATTATAGAGTGTTACCTGCAATACGGTACGTGAGTGGAGGCAAGCCCTGAAGGTGAATTAAACATGATACTAAGGGTGAGCTTAGCTGAAACCAGTAGATATTTTACATGTACAATGTGGACTATTGAGATCACGTTTTGTATGATGTATCATAGAAAGGGGTTTCTGGGAATATGGACGTTTAGTGGACTTAACCCCGGGGTTGAAATTTAAAAATACACTATTTTTAGCTTTACTGAACTAACTCCCTTTAATTTTCCTGTTTTTAAAATGCGTAATTTTTCATTAAATTATATGCTCTGTATATTTTTTTGGAATTAAAAACAAAAACGGGAACCTGAATTTTTGTGGTTTGTACATGGAAATTTTTGTAAATTTAAATTCCCCTTTTATGCCCTAATTTGGGTAAAACAGAACTAATATTGATAATTTACTTGAAGAAGTAATAATTGTGGTTTACCTGGAAAGAAAAAGAGTAAATTAATGATGTAAAAACCCAAAGGGGCAATTTTAGACGGGAACGGGGGGTAAATTTTAAAAAATTTTAAAAAAATTATTCATCTCAATTTAGGAAACGTAGCGAAATTTAAAACCATTTTAAAAAATTTTTATTAAAAAGGGGAAATGTTGAAACTTTGACTACAAGAAAATATGAGATTATTTATAGATTTAATATTGAACAATCTTAAAAACAGCTAATTACACACCATTACAAAATTTTAATTAAATATATAAAGTCAAAGTAAATGGGGTAGTCTATGTTTTTCAAAAGGAAATGAATTCCTGGAAGTATCTGCTGATGGAGATTTAAGCGTACCTCTAACAATGGGAACAAAAATTTTTGAAGGGGAACTTAAGTTTGTTTAGCTCGATTTCCCCCTTTTGTTTTAAAAGTCAAAGAAGGGGTAGTTTTTTAATTAAAAATTTAAATTAATATAATAAAAAATTTTAAAAAGGGAATTTTGGGAAAATTTTTAAAATTTTAATTAAAATTTTTTGGGAAATGTAATTAATAAAAAGCTAAAAAAATTTTTTGTTAGAAAATTCGATTTTTTAGTATAGTTTGAGGGAAAAGATACATCCCGTTTCAAAAATGGTTTAAATATAAAGTATCTTTTGGTTTGTTTTAGTACTTTATATTTAGTACTAGCATTTGATAGTGAAAGGGCATTAATTGTAAACAAAATTTTCCAAAAAAAATTTGTTAGTCTAGATATTTGTTTATGAACTATATTTTTTTAGTATTGAATAATATATGTTTATTTTTATGAACTATAAAATGTACAAAAAAAAACGATTAAAAAACATGTTTTAATTTAACAAATTTTTAAAAAATATATTAAAAGCATTTATAAAGTAAACAAACAAAAATTTAAAAATTTTAAAAAAATTAAAATAAAGCCACAAATAAAATTTTTAAACGACTTTTTTTTTTTGTATTTCCCTTTATTTATAAAAAAATAAATTTTTTGTTTTAGAAAAGAATTTCTGTTCAAACCCCTAATACTTATTCAGCAATGGTGCTCTTTATGTAAAATTAAAAAAAAAAACTTTTTCCATTTTCTGTCAGCACAGAAATTATGTGCTCCCGAGTCTGAAGGCTGTTTACTAAGAAAATAAGCAGCCTATGAAAAATCACAGCATTGTTTTTCTCATTTAATGTTGTGTTATGACATATTTGTTTTATAATTTTAATAAACGTTCTTATTATTTTCATCCTCATTGGAACCAAAAAAGTACCGGCATTGTAACCCAGTTTTTTACCCGTACATTTAAAATTTTCCCCCTTTTTAAAAAAAAATCCCCTTTTTTAAAAACTGGTTTGGGTAGGAATTTTTTTCTATAAGTATTATTGTAAAAAAAGAACAAAACTTAAAAAAAAAAAAATTTTAGTAAATTTCCCCGACACATTGTTTTCCCTTGGGCTAGAGATCATAAAAAACTTGGTCTTGTTTTTAAAACCTTAAAGCCATGTATAGTTTCGATAAAAAAACTTTCAAAGTTTTAAGTAAATGCAAATGATTTTTAAAACGATTTAAAACAATTTTTTAAAACCCTTTAAAATGGAAAAAATTTAAAAAATTTAAAATTAATATAAAAACATAAATTTACGGCTCGAATAGAAATAATTTTAAACGTTTTAAAAATACATTTAATAAGGCTTAAAAACAAATCATGTAATTAAAATTTTACAACTTTTAGAAAACAAAGAAAACAAAAGTTTTAGAGAATTTTATAAGAATTTTTAGAAAAGTAAAATTTTTTTTTACAGGAACACTTTTATTTAAAACCCGTTGTTTTGGTTTCCAACTAGGACAAAATTATTAAAACTGACAATAACATTTTATAAAAATAAATAAATAAAAAAACATATTTCGTAACGCAAAAGTAAACAAGAAAAAAAATTGTGAAATTTGGGTTTTTATGAGGGGTTCTTAAATTTCCCTTTTCTTCAAAATCCCGGGGTAACATCATGTCTGTGCCGACAGTGGACTCAAAAAAAGTTTTAAACTAAAAAAAAAAATTTTAAAAAACCAAATTTTTTTAAAGTAAATTGGGGAACGAAATAAAAAATAGAAAAATCGGAGGTTTAAAAGATATCATTCATTAAATTTTTTTTTTCAAAAGATTCAAACTCTAAAACGGAACATAGAGATTTTTGGGGGGAAAATGAGGCATGAATGAGGTGATGAGTGGAAAAAGAACGAAATGTAGTCATTGTTAATTCTTATTTTGACTTAACTCAGAAAAAGGACTATTTATTAATAGCCATATAGTCAGAGCAATATATCGAACCATACTGTGCCTGGATATAACCTCCACATTTGGGTGTGAAAACAACTTCAGGTTTGTTTTATGAATAAAAAATTACCCCCCCAAAAAATCACCTTTTCAAATTTAAAAAGAAAAAAAAATAATTTAAATTTTGGGGGGGAAATTTTTTTTTTTTTTTGAACTTTTTTAAGTAACGTAAAAAAACCCTTTAAAATATCGTTTTAAATTTTTCCCCGGTTTTTACAAAATAAAAAATCAAACAAGGGAATAATAAAGTGGGAAAAATTTTAAACCCCGTTTATTGTATTACTAATGTAGATTGAGTATAAACATAAATAATTGAATTACTTTTGTAACCTATTGAAAGAAATCAAAATACGTAAATATGTTTTTGTTTTAATTAAATCTAAATACTTCGAACTTACCAAGAAATTAAAAGCCAAAGAACCAAAAAAATTTTTTTTAAGTGTTTTATTCTACTTAAGAAATTTCCAAATTTTTTATTTTTTCATCTAAACAGCCTTAAGCATATATACAAGCATATATACTTTTAAAAAGAAATATTATTTTCTGATTAAATATTATTTTTAAGAAACTCCCAGATGAGTGAGGCACTTTATTATCAGGGCTGTGAAAACATCTTCGCAGATGTCAACGTCAAATCTATTTTTTCGAACAATTTTTTAAATTGCGTTTCCCTCGCCATTAATAATTGGGATAGAAATTTTGGTAAAAATTAAAAATTTTTTAATATACTATTTCTCTTACATTAATGTTATTATAATTGTCAAAATGGTCAACAGCTATTATTACAATTTGCATGCTTGTAAAACACAAATAACCTAAGACGTTTGGGAAACATCACACAAAACCTTTTTATAAAATGTGGTTTCAGGGATAAAAAGGGAGCTTTTCAAGACGTAGTATTCCCTTATTTTTTTATCCCAAAAGAGACCCTGAACGAAAAGATAAAGGGCGAATATGTGGAACGAAAAGGTACCGGTGAGTATAGAAAAACAAGTAGCAAAGGGTTTCCAAAAAAGGGCAACGTTCCTCACAAAAAACAATTTTTAACCCGTCCCCAAAAAACAGGGCAACTAAGATACACTTTACATAATTATGTTTACGTGGACTCCGAACCACGTAGTTCGGACTGCCCAAAAAAAAAAAAAAAAAAACACCCGGACCCTTACTACCACACTATTCGGACCCAATACTTCTTTAGTAGTGTCCACATTGATGGGAACCATTCAGTGGACGCCGTATCAGAATTAAGATGACTGAGTATAGAACCTATTGCCTACAATCTCCACAAAATGTTTTTCCCCCAGGGAATGGCTTTCCCACTGCGCAAATTTGGCCACCATAAAATAAAAATTTTCATTACAAATTTTTATTTAAAAAAAATGGAAAAGAAAAAAAAAAAGTGTCACTATCAAATACCTCCTTTATTAAATGAATATCCCCTTGTGGTTTGCTAGAGAGCTTTTCTGTTAAACAACGCCATCGTATTGTTGCTGTGGTACATCTAATCCCACACAATTTCCCCCACACCCATGCAAACAAAGGGAAATAAAAAGTAAGCCCTTACCAATTTTAAAACTTAAAAAAAATTTCGCCCCAAAATTTGCTTATCCCTTTAGGAGCGTTCCTTATCTCTGTACAACTATGAGAGACTAACTAGTTGGCTGGTCAAGTGAATAACCGTATAATAAATAAAATAAACCTAACCCTAAAAAATATTGTTACACCTGTTACAAAAGAAGACAGTTGTGCTTCTATGCACAAGGCATGTTATACGCACAATTAATTTACTCTACAATTGTACAAAAAATGCCGAATTTTTTTTTTTTACCTCAGTTCATTTAAAAACAAATTTGTAAAAACTGAAAAAAAGATCCATTTAACCCCGTGGGTGGCCCAAAAAAGATTTTTTAAAATTAAAACTTTTAAACATAAATAAATATTTTAACCACAGCCTGTTAAAGGTGTGATTAATTTCAAATAAAAATAAAGTGATAATAAAAAAATAAATTTTTCTTTTGGGACAGGGGGTTTGGGGAAAAGTTTTGGAAAAGTATTTAATAATTTTAAAAAGATTGAAAGAAACTAATGAAACTTTGTAGTTTTTTTACAAAAACTCTTTTACCCCAAAATCCTTTGGGGAAAATTTTTAAATTGTTTTTTGCATATCCAGGGCCCTTTAAAGGGAAATCTTTTTAAATTTTTTAAATGTAAGCCCACCTTTATTTTCCTCATTTTTAAAGGGTTTTTGTTAGTACAATAAAAAAAGGGGAAAATTTTTAGGTTGAACCAATTTATAAAATACATCGATTTTAAAGAATTGTATGGGCATATTAAAAAATGCTTCTCAGTTATACGGTATTTTTTAAAAAATTTCAGGTCCCGGTTAAATGAGTATGCCGTTTTTTCGTTAACAAAAGTAACAACCGAAATGCTTTTTAAAAAAAAAGGAAAAGCTATTTAACCAAAAATAAAAATAAGACAAAAATTTTTTAAAATCAAATTTTGACAGTAGGGTTTTCCAAAAAAATTCAAAAATTTAAATTTTAATTTAATTTTTTTTACTTATTTTTTTTGAAATTTAATTTTTCATATTCAGTTAGATAAATTATAGCTCTACGCAGCAATAGATAATAACTATCTTGCCTTAGTCTTCAGCAGTGTTACTTAAATTACATTAAATTCTTTGAGTGACTGTATTTTCTGAATGAGTCATCCTTTTGATCTAAGGTTTGCAGTCTTGTGTTTTACAAACAAAGGCATTTAAAATAAGGTATAACTCGAGGTAGGCTTACATTTAAAATTTTTAATTAAAAAGACTTCCTTCTTGGGCCATCCCCTGAATATGCAAAAAAAAGTTAAATAAGTCCATGTGTTTGGTATATGAACTTGTACATAACTACAACGTTTCATTATTTTTCTTTTAATATTTTTAAAATTAATAAATACAGTCCAGACTTTTGCCCAACCCTGACATTAAATTCTTTGAGTTGCTGTATTTTCTGTCTGGGTCATCCTTTTGACCTCAGGTTTGGAATCTTGAGTTTTACAAACAAAGACCTTTAAAATTAGGTATAACTCGAGGTAGGCTTACATTTAAAATTTTTAAGACTTCCTTCATGGGCCATCACCTGGCTATGCGAAAAACAAGTATAACTATTTGGTATAGGGAAGTGTACATAATTACACATTTTAATTACATTTCTTTCTATGGTTTTGAAATTAATAAATATATTCCAGACTTTTGCTCAACCCTGGATCTATATATCTTAACTACTATTAGCACATAACTAGGGACCATTCAAAGAAATGTAATGAAACTTTGTAGTTTTGTACATGTCTCTATACCTAACACATGGGCATATTTTACTTATTTTTGCATATCCAGGGCCCATGAAGGAAGTATTAAACATTTTAAATGTAAGTTAACCTTTAAATGTAATCCATGCACGTTTCGCGAGCCAACCCCATCTCTCGCTGCACTCGTAACACATCGGCCTTTGACTGTTTCACGAATTATGTAGCCTATAAGGATATATTTATAATATGTGTTGTAGAAACAGATAGAATGAAAACAAAATATATCGAGGTAACATCCCTATTCCAAGAGTGTTCATTAAACGTAGAATGTAACTATACAGAATATGTTCAATACAAATTAATAAGTTCCGGGAATACTTGCAGTGAATAGTTTAGAACATTTATAAACAACTTAGTGTGACAATATAAAACTACAATGTAGTAGCACTTTACTATCTACAATTCGGCTACGCTATTTTTAATTTCCCGTCCATTAACCAATTCTTTGAACTACTGCTTGGCTACAAAATACTACAAAAACTCTCAATTTATGCGTGAGACACTAGTGTCTTTGCACCTCGTGTGTGAACACAAGCATTTCATATTTTTCTGTATTTCTTGTAACTTCAGGTTATTTTCCTTGACCACATACTCGTAACTTCTGCGTGGTTCCTTTTTCACCTCAGTCACTAGTTTTAATTGTATTACATTCCTGAAGAAGTTATTTTCCTTGATGACATTTTCCATCATCAAGGATATTTTTGAAGGGTACGGTTCTGTTTATTTAATTCATTTTTCGCACTATTGGAGCAGAGCTTTAGTCCAGCTACTTGGCAAAAATGTATTGCAGGTGATAGGTTCTGTTAATACTAACATGGCGTCCGCTCAATGGTTACCCTCAGAGTGGACAATTATTATTCTAGAGAGGCCTATGTTGTCTATACTCAGGGCTTGAATATTGTCAAGTAAAGAGAACTTCTACTGGTTCGGATTCCATTTGAAGCTATAGGTCCTTTAGTGACCCATGGATTACTAACACTGATTACGTCTTAAAAGGAAGTGAATATATATGTTTTCCACTATGTTAGGAATAACAGTTTCCAGCTTCAAAACTATGAGAGGGCAGTAAAGTTAGTATATCCACACTGCAACATATCACTATTACAACTCCTTATACTTATTATAAGGGTGCTCACATTATTATACCGATTTGTGCTCCCAAGTATACTGGAATTTACAAATTTATACATAAGTTTTATGTGCCTTAAGAACTCATTCGAAGTATATAAATACAAAATTGTCCAATATAGGCATATTTTAAGTCAATAAATTACAAAAATGACCAAGAAGTCCTAGATATAAGAATAATCAGATAAAACAATTACGGGAATTTCTTCCTATATATTTCCTTT